>JAKZAO010000013.1:20461158-20741158 GCA_023053555.1 Branchinecta lindahli | reverse complement strand
TTTTCTCGCCAGACAATTAGTTAGCCCGGAATCCGGCCAAAACCAGAAAATTTGTTCAGAGTAAAAGTTTTATTTGAAGCTGATTAGATGATAGATCTAGGGGTGCGAAAAGATGCTGAATCCGTATGACAATCATTTTTTAGCCGGACATGTAGTTCTTCAGGAATCCGGCTGAAACCGGAAAATTTGTTAGAAGTTAATTTTTTCTTTGAAGTTGGGATGTTGGATGTAGGGGTAAGGAGATACGCTGAATTCGTTTTTGAGCTTTAGTTTTTCGCCGGACAAGTAGTTCTTTAATTTCGCCAAAACCGCAAAATTCACAGAAGTAGGGTAGGATCGTTTCGATCGGCTTATAGGGGTAAATATACATGCTGAATCCACATCTGAACTTGGTTTTCTTAATCATTAGCTGTTTGGCCTGGCGAAGAAAAAACCTTACTGTCTGGATCAGATATTGAATTTTTGGGATCCCATCGGAACCTTTGGTCTTGTTCGAGTTGGGGTACTTCCAGATGTGCTAGGACGATGAAACTTGGCAGGGGCATCAGGGACCCGACCGGACTAACCTGGAAATAATCAGTTTCCCAATCCGACCACCTGGGGGGGAGTGGAGGGCTGGGGAATCCGGAAAACTGGAGTAGTGTGTAAGTTTCGAACGGGTGATCGGATTGGAATGAAACTTAATAACTGAATAACAGGCATACCTCTGATGTCCCATTTGAAGTCCGGACCGGATTCGACAGCTATGGGGGAGTTTGGGGGGGCGGAAATCTCGAGAAACGGTTAGAATGGAGGGATCGGAGTGAAACTTGCTGGGAAGAACAAGCATCTGCTCCAGATAAATCGTTTATACATTTGGACTGGATCCGGACACTAGGGAGGGGGGTGGAGGGGATTTTCCCGGAATTCCGGTAATGGCGGTTTCGGGGATTTTCACGACGAAACTTGGGAGGCGAATCAGGGACCCGATCAAACTGACTTATAAATACAAATTTACATGATCCGATAGTCGCGGGGGGAGTAGCGGGAGGGGGAATCCGGAACATTGAGTCATGCGTAACTTTTGAACGGCTGATCGGATTTGAGTGAAATTTGATAATTGATCAGAGGACATGTCTCTGGTGATCGTTGTCATGTCCGGACCGGATTCGACAACAATGGGGGGGGGGGTACGTGACCGGCTCAGACTGGGGAGATCGGGATGGAACTTTTTGGAAATAATAAAGGGTTGCCCTTTATAAATCACTTACAGAACCGGATTGGCTCCGGCGACTGAAGGGGAGTTTGACGGGGGGGGGGGGGGGTCAGAAATTCCGGTGATCGCGATTTAAGGTACTTCCAGATGTGCTAGGACGACGGAACTGGACTGGAATATTAGAGATTTGACAAGATTGGCTCAGAAATCGCCACTTTCCAAATCCGACATTCCTTAAAGTACCAACCTTGACCCTAGATTTAGAAAAATACTTTTAAGCAAATTATACATTTTAATGATCCCCATGAGCCCATTATCATTTTTGCCTCAAGGGTTTTGCTTAAAATTTTATTTTATCACCCTTAAAGTGTGCATCTGAACCGCAAGGTCGAAAACTACTTTTTTTTATCAAACGATACATCTCAACCCATGATCATTTGTGCCACAAGGGTTTTGCTTAAAATTTTATTTTTATCACCCTTAAAGTGCACATTTTAACCGAAAAGTGAAAAAAAAATACTTTTTACCAAACGGTATATATCAATGATCCCTAAGGGCCTGTGATCGTTTTGTCTCAATAGTTTTTCTTACAGACGAATTTCTAGCGCCTATAAAGTGCGTATAATTACAGCCAAGTTCTAAATCAAAATACTTTTTCTTTAGCTCCCTTAAAGTGCGCATCTGAACCGCAAAGGTAACCTTAAAAGTACTTTTGATCAAACACTACATCTCAACCCATGCAAGTGCCATATGAGCTTACAGCTCTTGTTTTATTCCTCGGAGAAGTCAAGTATAAGTCGAATTGTCGAAAGACGCGTAATTCAAGGACCAATTGTACCAAAAGATTCTTTATAACAAGTAAATTTCACGGAACTGCAATTCAAATAATCTCTATTAGAGCCGGTCTTATTTTAATCCTTAAACTGTACCTGTTCCCGCAGTCGGTCGAATCACAGATACGATTAGCCTAGTGGTCTAGGACACGGTCGGGTCCCTGATATGCCTGCCAAGTTTCATCGTCCTAGCTCCCCCTAATCTATATCAACTCCTACTACGCTTCAACAACATGTACCAACCCCGTCGACCTTCGATTAGATTTAAGCAAAGAATGACTCATCCATGCGCAGAGTTATTACTAGTGTGAAGAAGGGGTAGGAATTTGACAAGAACTAGAAAAAGCGTTTCAAGAGATTGTGCGGATTCCCGGTAGGATCGGGAAACTGATTATTTGCAGGATGGTTTGGTCGGGTCTCTGATACGCCTGCCAAGTTTCATCCTCCTAGCGCCCCCTAATCTATATCAACCCCTACCAACATTCAACTACATATCCAAACCCCTTCGACCATCTTATTAGACAAGCTCTCTCCGAACACCCAAAAGATTTGAGCAAAGAATGACTCATCCACGCACAGAGCTTTACTAGTGTGGGGTAGGGGTTTGACACAAACTAGAAAAAGCGTTTCAAGAGATTTCCGGTGTCCCCCTCCAGCTCACCCCCCAATTATCGGATCCGATCCGAATTTGACAGTGAACATCCAAGACACTTGTTCTTGATACCTGTCCAGTTTAATGCACGCACGGTTATCCGTTCCAAAGTTATGGATGTTGCTAATTTCCGGATTCCCCATCCCGCCACTCCCCCACTGATGGTGGGATCGGGGAAGTGATTATTTTCAAGTTAATCCGGTCGGGTCCCTGATACGCGTGCCAAGTTTTATCGTCCTAGGTCATGTGGAAGTGCCCAAACTAGCAAAATGCGGACAGACCGACAGACAGACAGACATTACGATCGCTATATGGCACTTGAGTAAGCCCAAGTGCCATAAAAATGGACTGCCATGCAGTGTTCCTGTCAGAGCGACGCGGGGACAACGTGAGGAAATAAACGTGGGAGGCGAGTGAGTTTGGGACTTGATTAGTATTTTCCTAGATGTTTTCTTCCCAAATTGTCATTGTAGGAGTCGCCGGGACGCATTGCTCATGTACCGCTGTGATATATGAAGCTGGTTCTTGTGACGGACTCGACATTACTGACCAGTTACTCTCTCCATTTAAACCTGTTGTGCCAACGCTGTCCGGGGTGACCAGCTACAGTTGCCGCATTTTGTCGTTTTGATTCCACCCGGACAAACGCACGTCCCGCTTGATATATAAGCCATAAGTACCTTACAATTTCCTATTCCAGCTCAAGTTGAAGAACGGAATGAGCTCCAAAGACCCTCGATTGGGACCGATTTACGTTTCCATCGCTGATACTTACAAGGACCTGGGGGAGCTGGATAAAGTTGTCGAGTATTACGAACGAGAGATTGAATGTCACCCGAACGATGAGAAAGAGGTTAGTTATTTTTTCATTGTGTTGGTCGCCCCACAGCAGAAGTTCAACGGGCCAGTAGATTCTCTCTCGAGGGGATTGAGATTCAAACTTGGTGTGGGGATCCTTTGGTTCAAAGTAGAGGTCAAGCTCGTAGATGGGCTCCGTGGCCGTATATTTGGGGGTTAATAAAATGCTTATGGGATATAGTGAAGACTCAAAATCTATAAGACCCAATAATTTGGACGAAGAGAAGAAAACAGATGAATTTTCCCCTTTGGTATCCCGTCGAAACGTTTGGTCTTGTTCCTGTAACCGTTTTGCCGCTGACGTTGATTATGGGCCATTTGATCCGTAAGAACCGAATACTTAAAGCTAGATGGCCAGAAGACTGTTCTACCATGGCCATCGGAATCGTTTATTCTGAAATAGCTGTCATAGCCTTCCATGACGTGTCTGAACGCTAAACGCCAACAATAAATAAATGTAACTGCACAGGTCAATATTCTTTATTTTAGTACTCAGTTGGTACGAATTAGTTGGCGAATCTGTTCGTTCTAGTTTTGATGGGTATTGAGCTCATTGCACCGACGGGTCCGACTGTTACATGGGGCGCGAGGTGAGAGCATTGGTCTGTATTTTTCACTAGAGAGTAGGCTCCGGCCAAATTTCATCATGAGTTCATTTCTGTGATCGACTTGGTAACTTCGAGTCGTGTAGTGCTTGTTCGTATGATTTGAACTTTGGACCAATAGTATATTTTGTCGCACGCTTCTGCACTTCGCGCGTCGATTTCCTCCGATAGGTACACTGTATTTTGGACTTGACGACGTTCGACAGTTTGTTAGGTTTACAGAATTTGTGGGCGAGGTTGATAAATTGCCGCAGTTCCATGTTTCTTCATGAATGCTCCATCACTCCTTTTTGCATTCCGTGTCTGATTCAGCAGTGCTTTTCGTTTAGTTGGTTTGTCTCATTGCCACTTAAGCTGGAAAACGAATTGTCCGATGATTCTAAGGGGAATAGAGCTCAACACTCGAGGGAAAATTATCCCAAGGGACATTGACGGAACATGATTGGCAAGGCAAAAGAAATTGCCCTCAAGGACAGAATTAAAGAGGACCAATGTGTATAAAATAACGAAGTATGTAGGCTATATTGTTTGTTTTATTCAGCTCAAGTGCCATATAGCAACTTTAATGTCGGTCTGTCTGGCGGTGTGTCTGTATGTCCAGCTTTTGCTACTTCCGAATAATGTAAGACGATGAAAGTTTGGATCGGGGGGGATTGGTCTAAAATTTGATGACCCGGGGACTGAAATCTAGCCTTTTCGGAAGAAGGTCGACTATTTTCAGCAAACTTCCACACCACCAATCATGATTATACTTAACCCAGGATTTCCAACCCCCCCCCCCCCCCTAGTGGAACATTTTAAACTTCCCTCTGAGTTGTTTAAGTCTAAACCTTTCATAGCCACATAAAATAAATGCCGTAACGTGCCGACGACAAGCAAAAAGCTTAATGCCAAATCAAATGTAGGAATAGATAATAAATAAAAGAGGTGGAGAGGCTCATTTTTCTCAGTTTAAGCTCAGTATGGACTCATGAGGTGATTACCACAAAACGTAGTGGCACCATCGCAAGAAGTACGATAATTCAAGCAAGTGATAATAAATATAATTGCAACAAAAAGGCTTTCGCCTCTACACATTTCTCAGGACGCAACACTAAGAACGTCAGGCAAGCTGACGGTCCACACCTGTTTTATACTGATTTTTATGGCACTTGCCTTCCGGCCAAGTGCCATATACCGATCACTTTTCCGTCGGTCGGTCGGTCGGTCGGTCGGTCGGTCAGTCCGGTGATCGCGAGTTAGGGTACTTCCAGATGTGCTAGGACGATGAAACTTGGCAGGCATATCAGGGACCCGACCAAACTAATTTAGAAATAGTCACTTCCCCAATCCGACCATCATGGGGGGAGGGAGGGGAGCCGGAATCCGGAATTTAGGGGCATGCATAACTTTCAAACGGGTGATCGGATCTTCATGAAACTTGATATTTGGAAAGACGTCATTTCTCAGATGTCCCAATTCAGGTCCGGATCGAATCCGATTAATGTGGGGGGGGAGTCGGAGGGGGGAACCGGAAATCATGTGACACGCTTAGACTGGAGCGATCGGGATGAAACTTGGTGGGAGGAACAAGCACATACCTAGGTACGTCATTGACAGACCCGGACCGGATTCGTGCACTGTGGGGGGAGTTGGAGGGGGGTTTCCGGAATTCCGGTGATACGGAGTTAAGTTACTTCCAGGTGTGCTAGGACAATGAAATTTGGCAGGCAAATCAGGGACTCGACCAGATTAACCTGGAAATAGTCAACTTCCCGATCCGACCATCGTGGGGGGAGTGACCGGAGGGGAATACGGAATCTTGAGGTATGTATAACTTCCGAACGGGTGGTCGGATCATAATGAAACTTGATACGTAGAAAGATCACATGTCTCGGATGCCCAGTTTCAAGTCCGGACCAGATCCGATGAAGGTGGGGGGGGGGTCGGAGGGGGGAACCGGAAAACTTGTGACACGCTTGGAGTGAAGCGATCGGAATGAAACTTGGTGGAAAGAACAAGCACAAGCCCTATGTACGTAAGTGACAGAACCGGACAAGATTCGGGCACTGTGGGGGAGTTAGAGGGAGGGGGTCCGGAATTCCGATGATCGCAAGTTAAGGTACTTCCAGACGTGCTATAGCGATAAAACTTGGCTTGAAAATTAGAGACTTGACACGATTGGCTTAGAAATAGTCACCCTGATCCGACCATCCCTTAAAGTACTAATGCTAACCGCAAAGTACACAAAAATATTTTAAAGCAAAGTATACATTTTCGTGATCCCTATGAGCCCATGATCATTTTTGCCTCAAGGGTTTTGCTTACAACTGAATTCCTTAATAATTCCTTATAAAGTACTAATCGCAACCACAACGTACAAAAAATACTTTTTAGCAAAATACACATTTTCGTGATCCCTATGATCCCTCACAAGTGATTTCCTTAAAGTACAAACAATACTTTTGAGCAAAATATACATTTTCGTGCTCCCGATGAGTTCGTCATGTTTTTTCTTCAAGAGTTTTGATTACAAATGATCACAACAAACCCACAAATTGACGAATTCCTACTTTCATCCTCTGACCCAGCCTTGCAAGTGCCATATGAGCTTCCAGCTCTTGTTGGTTTCTGCTGCGTTCACAACACCGTCGGGAAGATGATGGTCCACAGTTCGGTTGTAGAAACTTTACTTTCCAATGTCTTTTCGGAATTTCTCACCACTCTCCAGCTGTATTGTTCATAATGGCAATAGCCTAAGAAAACCTATTACTACATTGCTAACATTTTGACTCAGGCACCAAAGGACACGTGCAAGATGTCGGCCTTTTATTTCTTTTTACTTCTCTTTTACCTCTTGACCTGTAGGTAAACAGTGGGAATGAAACATGGGCGGTACAAAGGTCATGCTCCCCAGATGTGTACTTTTGTGACCATTTGTGATTTTGTGATCTGACCTCTGTGCGGGAAGTTTTAGTTTTCTAACTTGAGCCGAACGAGGACACTTGCGGCCAAAATATGGCTGCAGTAAACGCCAGCTGGCTTATCCGTTTAGCTCAATAAAAAAAGTGGAATACTATCTCGTTGCTTTTGTTGTTAAACGTTGTGAAGCTCTAGCTGTTTGCACTCGGTACGTTCAGTAAGTTTGTTGTTGCTACAAAGCTTCTAATTATTCTCAGCCGAGACGATTGTATCCAAGTAGAAAGGAGTGGAATTTTCTTTCGATTCAATACGTGACTTCACACGTGAGGAACCAAAAACTGATGTCCAAGAAAAGTGCTTGGCCTGATGTTTCTGCTACCAGGGACCCGTAAATTTCCTGTAATGACTCGCCATTCAGGGGGCTTGTCATTTCCTATGCTTCTATGTTGCTATGTTGCCCGAGCCTCACCCAGTTTCCAAAAATTCCACTTGGGTCGAATCGGCGTTCTTGCTCAGATAGAGCCAATCCCGGGCCTCCTTGGACGTGAGACCAAAGAGACTCCCCCCTCAAGGCAATATTTTATCCCCGTGGGTATTTCTCGAACTATCTGACGCTCGGTCAAGAGCGCATCAGGAATCTCTTATTGACAAGCTCCCTGAATGGCGAGTCATTACAGGAAATTTATGGGTCCCTGCTGCTACCTAGTTCTGAAGAACATATGAAAGACCTTAAAACTTTATGTGGGCGTGTCGAGTCCCCTGTCGCGTTAAAGGAAACTTTAATTTCCTTTCGTCCTTGCTTCCCCGCTGCGACAAATTTGGGGAACCTTGATAGTTAATTAATCTACAAGGCTAGGCCTCGTAGTTTATTTTGTTTCCCGTCAGTCCAGCTTCGATATCTTATTCGCTAGGAACAACCTTTTTGCATGCAGTGTGTGAATGAAAATGGGACTGCAAAGTTCAGTGAAATCCAAAGTAGCACACCTACATAGAATAGAATAGAATAGAATATATTACCAAAAAAAGCCCGTGGGCCATGGCAACAAAATGGTCCATGGCCCTCATACCGTACATAGAAAAAAAAAAATGGCAATTGGAGGTTCGTTTCTTCTAGCTTCTGCTAGCGTAACGAAAACCCTTGTCAAGAAGGGCCGAAACTTCATTGGAGCAAATCTTAGCTGACTTACCCGCTTACCGCATTTTTAAATAAATATGATTCGCAGTCAGCTTTGACTTACCCGCTCACCGCATTTTTAAATAAATATGATTTGCAATCAGCTTCGAGCACGTGTACTGTACCGTGTAGGTGAAAAGCCGGCACTGTCGGCAAAGCCTAGACGACAAACGACAGTTGGTACAAAGGGTGTTATCGCTTTCGGACCCTACCCGTGCTGGACTTCAGTAATTGGATACTATGGTCTCCTGTATCTTAGGAGACATGATTTTGGATTATTTTCTAGCACACTATTCTTGTGATTAATACGTTTCTTGATAGGCCGTCATGAGCAGAGGATTAAGGAACCGGCCTAGCTGCTTTGCTGGCGTATACATTTTAGGGTTACAGATTGATTTTGATCGTCTGACTGGTTGTATTTCAGCCCCTGGGTGGTTTCAAAGTAAAAAGGATTGTAACCCGATCTGAGATTCTAATTGGTCCCTCTTCCTTTGACATTATCTCCGTACTTTGCATATTCTCAAGCTCATCTAAAGCGCCCTCGTATCCGTTCGCAGAAGATCCCCATCTTCCACCAAAGAAAAAGTCCGGCTTTGATGTCCCCAAACTTTGACTTCCCTGACTTGACATATTCGTTTGAGAATCTCTCAAACTGATTGGATTCAAGGGAGCCAACCGATGAGCTCTTCCAGTGTCTTTGTCAGTGCTTGTTTCAACAATTTCCTTTGATTCCTGGACGGGCGGGAGAAAGTCAGACGTGCAGAAGGGTCCAAGGGAATCCTCAGAAGTCATTCCGACGCTCGACAAAGTAATAGCGGTGTCCGATGTGATCAGTGTTGCGAGCGAGTTCGTCCTCTCTGATCTACGCTGAAATGCAGCAATCTGAAAACGTTCCTGACCAGCTCTATGGTATTTCGCTTTGGAAAATCCAGGAAACATTACCCAGCTGGGATTTTCAAAGAGTAATGGTTTTACTGAGCTTCCCGTAAAGACGGTTGTGTTCACCGTACTTGATCAACTTAAAGTAACCATAGCGTAGGCTATGTATAATCAATAAGGTAATGTAAAGGAAGTCTGCGATCACTTTCGCGATCATGCTAAAGGATGAACGCTTGTTCTGGAAAAAAAAATGTATCACACAAACGAGATCTCTGGTATTTAGAAAAACTTTGTTGTAGCCTATCGCTCAGTAATGTTCCGTGCCAGCTTCGGGAATGACGCTTGTTCATTCAAGCTTATTTGACTAACCTTGCTTAGAGTTTCAGCCTAATCTGTGTCTGTCACTTAGATAGATAGATCTGTTATATTTTGTATAGCTTACCCCTTTTGCTGTATTTCGAAATGCAAGTTCCCTGAACTTCTGTTACTCCGCATTATGGAGTCACGGAACCCCTAGCCGCTGCAAATAAACAGTTTAGAGATCTACACTCACAAAAATAAACGTTCCCAGACGGGAGTTTTCCGTATGCAGCAAGTTATTTCCGTATGCGGCAAGTTATTTTACTCTGCATTATCTTTCTGTTCATGTACTGTAAATATCCGTTTGCCATCAGGAATATTTCTGTTCAAGCCAAATTTTTCATTTAGATTTATTTCAGAAGTTTTCTGTACGCGAGCGGTGAAGTTCAGTGAGATTTTCACGCTGGTGTACGGAAAATTTTTGTTTCGCGAGAAACGGCAAGTTTTCTGTTTTGTTTCAGACATTTTTACGCTGGTACACAGGAATTTTCAGTTTAACAAGAAACGGCAATTTTTCTGTTAAGCTTCAGAAAACTTACGCTACTGTACAGGATTATTCCGTTCTGAAAGAAAAGTAAGATTTTACATCTATCAGTACCGTTCAGCAACAGGAAACTTCAGTACCTGAACAATTTATAATTATTTTTATGCTGGGATACGGAACTTTTCTTTTTGGCAAGAACCGGGAAGTTTTCCGTTGATCTTCAGAAAATGTATGTTCAGCAGGAGGAAAATTCAGTACCTGAACAATTTATAATTATTTTTATGCTGGGATACGGAACTTTTCTTTTTAGCAAGAAGCGAGAAGTTTTCCGTTGATCTTCAGAAAATTTACGTTTAGCAAGAGGAAACTTCAGTACCAGAACAATTAATAATTATTTTTATGCTGGGATACGGAACTTCTCTTTTTGGCAAGAACCGGGAAGTTTTCCGTTGATCTTCAGAAAATTTACGTTCAGCAAGAGGAAACTTCAGTACCTGAACAATTTATAATTATTTTTATGGTGGGATACGGGACTTTTCTTTTTAGCAAGAAACAGCAAGTTTCCTGTTGATTTTCAGAAAAACTACGTTCAGCAAGAGGAAACTTCTACCTGAACAATTTTATTAATAATTATTTTTATGCTGGGATACGGAACTTTTCTTTTTAGCAAGAAGCGAGAAGTGTTCCTTTGAGCTTCAGAAAATATACGTTCAGCAACAGAAAACTTTAGTACCTGAACAATTTACATTCATTTTTATGGTGGGATACGAGAGTTTTCTTTTTAGCAAGAAACAGCAAGTTTCCTGTTGAGCTTCAGGAAAACTACGCTACTGCACTCACAAAAGTAAGCGTTCCTAGACGGGAGTTTTCCGTATGCGACACGTTATTTTACTCTGCTTTATCTTTCTGTTCATGTACTGCAAATTTCCGTTTACCAGCAGGAATATTTCTGTTCAAACAAATAAATTCCATTTAGATCCATTTCAGAAGTTTTCTGTACGCTAGCGGTAAAGTTCAGTGAGATTTTCGCGCTGGTGTGCGGAAAATTTCAGTTTCGCGAGAAACGGCAAGTTTTCTGTTTTGTTTCTTTACGCTGGTACACAGAAATTTTCAGTTTAACAAGAAACGATAATATTTGACAGTGCAAAAACGGATACGTCAGCTAAATTTTATTCGAGCTATATTTCGGCCCTTCTTGGCAAGGGTCCTCTTCAGGCTCAAAACCGCTCAAGTTGGAAAAACGAAACTTGTGATAACAAAACTGAAGATTCTAGCTTAGTGTTAAATATCTAAATTGGTGAACTTCCTTTTGGAGAGTAGCTTGGAGTTAAAATGGTTGCTGAGATTTCATTTTGGACGCGGCTGCTGTTTTTGCTGCTCTAATGGGTCGTTGATCGGGTAGAGATTTTTCTGTATTTGGGTTGACTTTCTAAAAAACTACAACATCGAAACATTTCACCGGACTCAGAACACCCTACTGTCCTACCTAAACACCGCCAAAGACCCAGTCCCAAACCAGAACCAACGAGGTATCTATTCGATACCCTGCGACTGTGGGAAGCGCTATGTCGGTAGGACAGAGAGGACTTTCGAAAAGAGGCTCTCGGAACATGAACAGGAGATCGACCACGCCCTTTCCAATGGACACCGCCCAAATTACAACTTTAAATCGGCACTGGCAGAACACGTTTTCGGAAACCCATCCCATCTCGTACATTTTGAAAAAGCGCAAATTCTTGCAACTTGCACTGGACTGCATCAAACCATAAGAGAAGCCGTTGAGATCAAGAAAAACCGTTCTGGGATCAATCGAGACACAGGCGAATACTCACTACCAGAGACATGGAACGGCGTCATCAGCGAAAGGAAATTCAGGCCCCAAGCTCTTGTCCATAACAAAACCAAAGTCAACCCAAATACAGAAAAATCTCTACCCGATCAACGACCCATTAGAGCAGCAAAAACAGCAGCCGCGTCCAAAATGAAATCTCAGCACCCATTTTAACTCCAAGCTACTCTCCAAAAGGAAGTTCACCAATTTAGATATTTAACACTAAGCTAGAATCTTCAGTTTTGTTATCACAAGTTTCGTTTTTCCAACTTGAGCGGTTTTGAGCCTGAAGAGGACCCTTGCCAAGAAGGGCCGAAATGCCCGAAATATAGCTCGAATAAAATTTAGCTGACGTATCCGTTTTTGCACTGTCAAATATGATTCGCAGTCAGCTTGGGTTGAAGGAATATTTAAGAAACGATAATTTTTCTGTTGAGGTTCAGAAAATTTACGCTCCTGTACAGGATATTTCCGTTTTGAAAGAAAAAGAAGATGTGGGTTCTCCCCGCGCCGTTCAGCAACAGGAAACTTCAGTACCTGAACAATTTTAGATTTATGTTTATGCTGGGATACGGAACTTTTCTTTTTAGCAAGAAACAGAAAGTTTTCCGTTGAGCTTCAGAAAATTTAAGTTCAGCAACAGGAAACTTCAGTTCCTGAACAGTTTTACATTTATGTTTGAATATGTGCAGACACGATTATGGTAATCGAATTTCCTTAGGCTACGCAGCACCGAGTATTGTCAGGTTATTGCTTGAACACATTTCAGTCGAGAAGAGTCTTAACAGAGTTTTGACAAACAAATGTTTTCTTGTGATAAATGCAGTATAAAGACTCGAGGGACTTTTCGTTACTGAGAATGGATTTAACTATGAAAACGGCATCGGTTGGAAATCGAGGCGTGAGGCTTACGACTGTCAGTTAAGAGTATCGGAAGTTTAAGGTGGAATGTGTATGGAAGTCACGAGAAGATACGTATAAAGGTAAGCTTTTACTTTCCAAACTCAACGGGTCCGCTGAATTTATATGGCTCGACTAGTAAGCCCGTGAACTAGGGTGCAGGCGTCTGACAGCAAACGGCATTCGTGTGGGACTGGCGGTCAAATGGTCTTTTCGGAAATTCGAGTTGTGGGCTTACGGGTGAGCTCTGACAGTATGAAGAACCATGTCAGATTCCTGAAATAGGCACCTATACTAGAATTCGCAATCGTCTCAAAATTGGTGGGAGACACAACAAAATGTCCCAGTCCTGCCTCTCCAGTTTCTTGTTCTCATGTCATTACAGCTGCGGGGAAGGAAGGCCCTATCTTTTGAAAGACGAAATAATTAGTCTATATGAGAAAGAGAGATTTAACATTTGCGTACTCTATTAGGAAGCAAAAGGCGAGGTTCCAAGTTTTTCCGGTCGGGGCCGACGTCTCATGATTGGTCAAGTTAATTTTTGAAGCACTGCATATACCAAAAGTGTCTGTAAGACTAAATAGTATTTTTTTTTTAAAGGTCATGTGTCTTCTACCATCATAAGAGTTCTTCGTTGTCAGAGAAGACATCATATGCGAGGCAGGAAACGAGAAGATGGCCGTAAGTCGCCCTGCTAGCGGTCTTTAGTGCATTCTAGTACCCATACCCGAAAGCTGCATTCGCAAACATGCTCTTTGCGCAAAAGCCGCCCCTCATAAGCTTCTACTTTCCGAGCCCAACGTACGTACCTTGTTTATGTTTAGTTTTATATCTTACTTCATATTTAGATCAAATCTTCTGCTCTACTTTTGAGAATTTCTCCAGCTTGTGCCAGAAGCATATTTCCGTAAGGAAGAAGGTAATCATTGAGTTGAGTTGCATTAGTTTAGACCTATTTTGTAGTTCTTGCCTATCTGACGCATTTTAACCATTCTTGACGATGAGTCTGATGGTTTCTAATTCGGGGTCATTTCTCCAATCGTATGCAGAATACAGCAGGAAGATATGTGAATAAAGTTACCGAAAATGCGAATGACGACGACTCACAATACTTAGATAACACTTTACACTTAGATAAGTCGACTATTATTATTTCGGCCCGGATTCGGGAGTCTTTACACTTAGATAAGTCGACTGTTATTAGTTCGGCCCGGATTCGGGAGCGATAGGCCTACACCTTTGTCACGATCACATATCTGGAAGAGTACGTTCGGTATCTAACCAAAACTGACGGAGAGTGAGCGCTCGAGTATTACGGGACAAAAAACCTCAAAAAGGTCGACATAAAGTAATTGCAATACTTGAAAAAAAAATTAGTCTGGCAAAAAAAAGAAAATAATAAAAATAATGTAAAACAAGAGCTAGGAGCTCATATGGCACTTGATACGAGTAGGTGGTACAAAAAAAGTAGATGAGAAACCAACATATTCCGCCATCCAAAAATGCGGTTCGGAACTAGAATTCTCCCTCCCTCCAATCCCCCCACGATGCTCGGATCGGGGAAGTGACTATTTCTAACTTAATCTTTTGTGGTCCCTGATATGCCTGCCAAGTTTCATCTTCCCAGATTATGTGGAAGTGCCCGAACTAGCAAAACCTGGACAGACAGACCGACGGACGGACAGAAATTGCGATCGCTATATGGCACTTGGCCGAAGGGCAAGTGCCATAAAAAACCAAGTTCAAAATTAGTCAAAACTATATTATTTGCGTCATAGATTTCTTGAAGTATTTTGTTTTCTGTTTGTTCTTGTTAATTCCCGCAAGTCGAAAAAAGGAAGGATGATCAAAATAAACAACGCCGTAAATTAGACAAAATCCGTTATAGTGGTTTCTTGAAGACCCTGAAACTGAGCTAAATAATATTCAGCTTCTGGTTCAGCTTCCCAGACCAAAAAACGTCAAACTGGTCGATGATTTCTTTTTCCGACATATCTAAACGTCCACATGGTGATATACTTAGTTGTTTTAATCCTCTTACACTCCACTCGATCTTCTCGAAGGTTTTAGTAACTATTCTGACCGCCGTCGGGAGATCAATGAATAGTTAATTAGCAATGGCGTCCTTGCTTTCAAGAGTGAATTGTGTTCAAGTAATTTGTGGATAACGCTGGCTACCGTGAGGATTTTGAAGCAAACAAAGGTAACAGTGTGTTCGGAAAAAACATATTAAGAACGAACAAATAGCAAACTAATTTTGAACATGGTTATTTTGTCACATTCTTTTTATGGCACTTGCCTTCCGGCCAAGTGCCATATACCGATTACTTTTCCGTCGGTCTGTCGGTCGGTCAGTCCGGTGTTTTCCAGTTCGGGTACTTCCAGATGTGCTGGGACGATGAAACTTGGCAGGCATATTAGGAACCCGACCAAACTAACTTGGAAATAGTCCCTTGCCCGATCCGACGATCGTTTGGGAGGGAGGGGAGCCGGAATCCGGAATTTAGTGGCATGCATAACCTTCCAACGGGTGATCGGATCTTAATGAAACTTGATATTGGTAAAGATGTCATGTCTCAGATATCTCATTTCACGTCCGGACCGAATCCGATGAATGTGGGTGGGGGGGGGGAGTCAGAGGGGGGAACCGGAAATCATGTGACACGCTTAGAGTGGAGCGATCGGGATGAAACTTGGTGGGAGGAACAAGCACAAGCCCTAGGTACATCACTGACAGAACCGGACCGGATTCGTGCACTGTGGGGAGAGTTGGAGGGGGGTTCAGTGATAAGGAGTTAAGTTACTTCCAGCTGGGCTAGGACAATGAAACTTGGCAGGCAAATCAGGGACCCGACCAGATTAACCTGGAAATAGTCAACTTCCCGATCCGACCATCATGGGGGAGTGGTGGAGGGAGGGGGAATCCGGAATATCGAGGTATGTATAACTTCCGAACGGGTGATCGGATCATAATGAAACTTCATATGTAGAAATACCATATGTCTCGGGTATCCCGTTTCAAGTCCGGACCGGATCCGATGAAGGTGGGGGGGGGGGGGTCGGATGGGGGAACCGGAAACTTTGTGACACGCTTGGAGTGGATCGGAATGAAACTTGGTGGGAAGAACAAGCACAAGCCCTATGTACATCAGTGACAGAACCGGACAAGATTCGGGCACTGTAGGGGAGTTAGAGGGGGGGGGGGATCCGGAATTCCGATGATCCCAAGTTAAGGTACTTCCAGACGTACGATGAAACTTGGCTTGAAAATTAGAGACTTGACAGGATTGGCTTAGAAATAGTCAGTTCCCTGATCCGACCATCGTGGAGTGGGGGGGGGGAGAACCCTAAATCTTGAGGTATGTATAACTTTTGAACGGGTGATCGGATCTTAATGAAACTTGATATTTGGAAAGACCTCATGTCTCAAATGTCCTATTTAAAGTTTGGATGTAACCCGATGAATGTTGGGGGGGGAGGTGGAGGGGAGAACCGGAAATCTTGTGACACGCTTAGAGTGGAGCGATTGGGATGAAACTTGGTTGGAAGAACAAGCACAAGCCCTAAGTACATCAGTGACAGAACCGGGCCGGGTTCGGGCACTGTTGGGGGAGTTAGAGGGGGGTCCGGAATTCCGGTGATCGCGAATTAAGGTACTTCCAGATGTGCTAGATGGAACTTCGCTTGGAAATTATACACTTGACAAGAAGTAAGTACTAATCCTAGCCGCAAAAAAAAACTTTCAAGCAGATTATACATTTTCATGATCCCTATGAGCCCATGATAATTTCTGCCTCAAGGGTTTGGCTTACAACTGATTTCCTTAAAGTACAAACAATAGTTTGAGTAAAATATACATTTAAGTGCTTCCGATCCGATGAGTTCATCATCTTTTTTGCTTCAAGAGTTTTGATTACAAATGATCACAACAAACCCACGAATTGACGAATTCATACTTTCATCCTCTGACCCAGCCTTGCAAGTGCCATATGAGCTTCCAGTTCTTGTTATTTGTTGTCTGACTTTTAATTATTTTATGTCAACCCTTTTGAGCCTTTTTGCCCCGTCATACTCGAGTCCTCGTGTGATGGAGAGGGGTTACGAAACTTGGTACAAAACCACGCCTTAAGCATTGTTCAAATAGGTGTTATAAGGTGTAATAAGGCGTATAAGGTTTATTACAGATTCCTCTTTTCATCGGGACGCGCTGTAATAACGCGAATAAGGAAAATAGAGATCGGTTCTATTCTCCCTTATACAGAGCCAATCAGATCGCTTGGTTGGTTCCGCCAGCCGGCCGAGAAGAGGAGCAACGTCGTCAGGGTTGCCAAAGGAAGCACAAAAGTTCTACTTTGTTGGAAGCCAAAGAAACAACTTTTCTTCAAAACAACACGTTTTTGTTTTGTAGCGACCGCTTAGTGTTAGTCTGAGGATCATTGCTGTCTATCCGTTAATTTAATAGCTTTTTATAATATAATGTGGGTCAAATTGTACTCTTGTAGTACCAAAGAAACTTTCCTGATCTCTTAAGAGGTCGGAAAATTGTATCAGGGGAAGAGACGCTGCACTGGCACTTCTTGCATCTTTTTACATGTTTGCGCTGCCTTTCCCCAAATCTGCTTTACTCAGCATGCTATTTCTACAAAAGTAAGTACAGATTATTCGCATAGTCTTTATATCAAAAGCATCGAAAATGTTTGTCCTAAAATTGTTCTCTGCATAGGATGCAAGTGTAACCAGCGCCATATCGTATCGATCTTGTTGACGTTCAAGGAACAGAAAACTTGACTCAAACTTGACTCGGGGAGCTAGCTAACATATCAAGAATGTACCCTGAGTCGATATTGAGAGTAAGAAAAATTCTCGTTACGACCATTGCAGTTTCCGGGCAGTTTCCGAGAATTCGACTTTTGAGCAAAAGGTTTGCAAAAGCAAAAGGTTTGTGTGCCGCGACTAGGAATCGAACCCCGGCCGTTTTGTCGGGTAGGTCGTTAGTCTGTAGTCTACATGTAAAAAGGCGAACTTTTACAGTACACAAGTGCATAATTACAGTGCATAATGGGCAATTAGGGCCTGCCAGCTAGCTTTGGGAACACTAAGGAGGGGGTTCGAGACGGTTCGAGATCGAGATTCAAAGAAGGGGGGCCTGTCGACAATAAGACCCTGTATATTTATCTAAGCCCCCCGGGCGATTCGATGGCCGAAAGTTGCGTAGTCAAGTTTACTGTTCCTTTAAGCCCTTGGTCAAATGTAGCGACTAAGACAAAACTGAGTTGAGCTGAGCTCTGAATTTATGCCTGTCTACTTCCCTCTTCGCCGCTGCTCATATCAGAGGGAATACTGCAGTAAATAAGCGGTTGCCCCTCATTCGACACTGTTGGCTGAATTGGAGCAATTGACTGAAATCATTCGTGACGACCGAACCCGATATTCAATACGAATCAGACTACGAATCAGATTCTGAATAAAGCATTATACCCACCTTAAACAAATAAATGTATATAGCCTTAATAATTTTAGTACGAAAGACTAATGCATAAAGCAGATGGGACGGTTGATTCGGTGAGGTTCTCTTGCCAGACTTACTAAACGCACGCAAATCGGCTTGAGCATTACCCATATTGCTTGATTATTTGTGTTTTAATGGAATTGAAATGATTTCCTCTCGGCCACTGTAGGAATGAATTCGGTGTTAATTTTATTTAATGAAGTGGTTACTTCTTGTTCAGGCCATGCAATGAACCTCCCATATTTATCTTTATACCAATTTCTATATATCGGTCTGATATGAAAATTTAATACTCTTATTAGGCTAGCCTACTGGTAGGAATTAAGATGAATAATAGCTAAATCAAAATCATATGTTGGTCTCGTCAGAGGTGTCGTAATCGATACATAATGTTTGCTTTCCTCGCTATTGAGGAGAAAAAGATTTATAAATAACTCTGATTTTTGTTTTCAGGCATGTTGCTGGGCTGGACAAATTACGCCGCTCCTTGCAAAGGCGTAAACGTCACCAAGTCTGTTGAAAGGATGCATAAATTTGTATTGGGACTTAAAGTACATATGCTTTGAATTTATTTTGATTGATATTTGAACTATTTCATGATGTTTGTACTGTGATATTTGATTCATTTGAGTGATATTACTATATCAATATAAATATTTATTTTATTTAACTTGTACCGAAATTTTATGCTTGGGTACAAGAACCTCTCGCCCGTGAGCAGAAATCTTGCCGTCTCAGTACAAGAATCTTCATTTCCTCAACAGAATGTTACACCAGCGGGACAGACATTTTATGTTGATCTTCAGAAGGTTTATGCTTGAGTACAAGAACTTTCCGCCCGTGAACGGAAATCTTTCCGTCTCAGTACGAGAATCCCCAGTTCCTCAACAGAATATTACACCAGCGGGACGGAAATTTTATGCTGAGTTTCAGAAGGTTTATGCTTGAGTACAAGAAATTTCTGCCCGTGAAAAGAAATCTTTCCGTCTCAGTAGGAGAATCTTCAGTTCCTAAACAGAAGATTACACCAGCGGGACAGAAATTTTATGTTGAGCTTCAGAAGGTTTACGCTTGAGTACATAAACTTTCCGCCCGTGAACAGAAATCTTTCCGTCTCAGTACGAGAATCTTCAGTTCCTAAACAGAATATTACACCAGCGGGACAGAAATTTTATGCTGGGCTTCAGAAGGTTTATGCTTGAGTACAAGAACTTTCCGCCCGTGAACAGAAATGTTTCCGTTCCTCAACAGAATATTGCAGCAGCGGGACAGAAATTTCTTGTTGAGCTTCAGAACTATTATGCTTGGGTACTATGATTTTCCGTCCCTGTACAGTAAAATTTCCGTTTCTGTGCGAGAATCTTCAGTTGCTCAACCGAATATTGCACTAGCGGGACAGGAATATTATGATCAGCCTCAGAAAGTTTACACTTGGGTGCATAAACTTTCCGTAGATACTATTTTTCACAAAATTGCGAATACGGGAAACTTCTGTTGGTCAACGGAGTGTATTGTGGAATTTTTCCGTCACCGGCCAAAGTTGCTTTGGCTCGCTTTTTCAGAAACTTTCCGTACACAAACAGAAGAAGTACTGTAACGCGGGTTGCCGAAATTTTTCTGTTCCTGAACGGTTTTCCCTTCGAAAATTTTTCTGAGTGTAGTTGATGCTAAGAGCCTTCATGACTGCACTCAGAAAAATTTTCGAAGGGAAAAACCGTTCAGGAACAGAAAAATTTCGGCAACCCGCGTTACAGTACTTCTTCTGTTTGTGTACGGAAAGTTTCTGAAAAAGCGAGCCAAAGCAACTTTGGCCAGTGACGGAAAAATTCCACAATACACTCCGTTCACCAACAGAAGTTTCCCGTATTCGCAATTTTGTGAAAAATAGTATCCACAGAAAGTTTATGCACCCAAGTGTAAACTTTCTGAGGCTGATCATAATATTCCTGTTCCGCTACTGCAATTTTCTGCTGAGCAACTGAAGATTCTCGCACAGAAACGGAAATTTTACTGTACAGGGACGGAAAATCATCGTACCCAAGCATAATAATTCTGAAGTTCAACAAGAATTTCCTGTCCCGCTGCTGCAATATTCTGTTGAGGAACGGAAACATTTCTGTTCACGGGCGGAAAGTTCGTGTACTCAAGCATAAACCTTCTGAAGTCCAGCATAAAATTTCTGTCCCGCTGGTGTAATATTCTGTTCAGGAACTGAAGATTCTCGTACTGAGACGGAAAGATTTCTGTTCACGGGCGGAAAGTTCATGTACTCAAGCGTAAACCTTCTGAAGCTCTGCATAAAATTTCTGTTCCGCTGGTGTAATATTCTGTTTAGGAACTGAAGATTCTCGTACTGAGACGGAAAGATTTCTTTTCACGGGCAGAAAGTTCTTGTACTCAAACATAAACCTTCTGAAACTCAGCATAAAATTTCTGTCCCGCTGGTGTAATATTCTGTTGAGGAACTGGGGATTCTCGTACTGAGACGGAAAGATTTCCGTTCACGGGTGGAAAGTTCTTGTACTCAAGCATAAACCTTCTGAAGATCAACATAAAATGTCTGTCCCGCTGGTGTAAAGTTCTGTTGAGGAAGTGAAGATTTTTGTACTGAGACGGCAAGATTTCTGTTCACGGGCGGGAGGTTCTTGTACCCAAGCATAAAAGTTCGGTACAAGTTAAATAAAATAAATATTTATATTGATATAGTAATATCACTCAAATAAATCAAATATCACAGTACAAATATTATGAAATAGTTCAAATATCAATCAAAATTAATTTCTAAGCATATGTACTTAAAGTCCCGATACAAATTTATGCACCCTTTCAACAGACTTGGTGACGTTTACGCCTTTGCAAGGAGCGGCGTAATTGTCCAGCCCAGCAACGTGCCTGAAAACAAAAATCAGAGTTATTTATAAATCTTTTTCTCCTCAATAGCGAGGAAAGCAAACATTTATGTATCGATTGCGACACCTCTGACGAGACCAAAATATTATTTTCATTTAGCTATTATTCATCTTAATTCCTACCAGTAGCCTAATACGAGTATCCAATCAATCAATATCTTCATTACTCAAAATAACACACACGGGTTCAAAATGGAGTAGATGGGACAAAATAAGAAAAAAAAGAACACACTCACAAGAAACTATACTACCACGAATACGATACAAATAATCTAAGGACACATGGCGCAGGATGGAGGCTGTTTGACCTATCCAACTTAGAAATTGGTATAAAGATAAATATGGGAGGTTCACTACATGGCCTGAACAAGAAGTAACCACTTCATTAAATAAAATTAACACCGAATTCATTCCTATAGTGGCCGAGAGGAAATCATTTCAGTTCCATTAAAACACAAACAGTCAAGCAACATGGGTAATGCTCAAGCCGATTTGCGTGCGTTTATCTTTCGTACTAGTATTATTAAGGCTATATACATTTATTTGTTTATGGTGGGTATAATTCTCTATTCAGAATCTGATTCGTAGTCTGATTCCTATTGAATATCGGATTCGGTCATCTGTACACAAAGATTAACCTATAACGAACGTCACGAATGATTTCAGTCAATGGCTCCAGCCCCAGCCTCCAGCCCCTCATTCGCCAACAGTGTCGAATGAGGGGCAACCGCTTATTTACTGCACTATTCCCTCTGATATCAGCAGCGGCATAAATTCAGAGCTCAGCTAGTACCTTGTAGCTCAACTCAGTTTTGTCTTAGTCGCTACATTTGACCAAGGGCTTAACGTGAACAATTGATCTATACGATATGGCGCTGGTTACACTTGCATCCTATGCAGAGAACAATTTTAGGACAAACATTTTCGATGCTTTCGATATAAAGACGAGGCGAATAATCTGTACTTACTTTTGTAGACATAGCATGCTGAGAAAAGCAGATTTGGGGTAAGGCAGCGCAAACATGTAAAAAGATGCAAGAAGTGCCAGTGCAGCATCTCTTCCCCTGATACAATTGTCCGAGCTCTTAAAAGATTAGAAAAGTTTCTTTGGTGCTAGCCTACTTGAAGTACAAGAGTACAATTTGACCCCCATTATATTATAAAAAGCTACTAAATTAACGGATAGACCAGGGATAGACAGCAATGATCCTCAGACTAAAACTAAGCGGTCGTAACAGAACAAAAACGTGTTGTTTTGAAGAAAAGTTGTTTCTTTGGTTTCCAACACACTTCCAACATTATACGCCGTATTACACCTTATAACACATATTTGAACAATGCTTACACCTTATAACACCTATTTGAACAATGCGTGGTTTTGTACAAAGCTTCATAACCCCTCTCCATCACACGAGGACTCGAGTATGACGGGGCAAAAAGGCTCAAAAGGGTAGACAAAAAATAATTAAAATACTTGAAAAAGTAATTGTAAGTCTGACAACAAATAACAAGAGCTGGAAGCTCATATGGCACTAGCAAGGCTGGGTCAGAGGATTCGTCAATTCGTGGGTTTGTTGTGATCATTTGTAATCAAAAGTCTTGAAGCAAACACGGTGAAGAACTCATCGGATCGGAAGCACGAAAATGTATATTTTACTCGAACTATTGTTTGTACTTTAAGGAAATCAGTTGTAAGCCAAACCCTTGAGGCAGAAATGATCACGGGCTCATAGGGATCATGAGAATGTATAACCTGCTAAACCCCCCCCCCCCCCCAACATTCATCGGATTACATCCGGACTTTAAATAGGACATTTGAGACATGAGGTCTTTCCAAATACCAAGTTTCATTAAGATCCGATCACCCGTTCAAAAGTTAAACATACCTCAAGATTCAGGATTATCCCTCCCCCCACTCCCTCCACGATGGTCGGATCAGGGAACTGACTATTTCTAAGCCAATCCTGTCAAGTCTCTAATTTTCAAGCCAAGTTTCATCGTACGTCTGGAAGTACCTTAACTTGGGATCATCGGAATCCCGGATCCCCCCCCCCCCTCTAACTCCCCCACAGTGCCCGAATCTTGTCCGGTTCTATCACTGATGTACATAGGGCTTGTGCTTGTTCTTCCCACCAAGTTTCATTCCGATCCGCTCCAAGCGTGTCACAAGGTTTCCGGTTCCCCCTTCCGACCCCGACCCCACCTTCATCGGATCCGGTCCGGACTTGAGGCGGGATATCCGAGACATATGGTATTTCTACATATCAAGTTTCATTATGATCCGATCACCCGTTCGGAAGTTATACATACCTCGAGATTCCGGATTCCCCCTCCCTCCACTCCTTCACGATGGTCGGATCGGGAAGTTGACTATTTCCAGGTTAATCTGGTCGGGTCCCTGATTTGCCTGTCAAGTTTCATTGTCCTAGCCTGGACCTGGAAGTAACTTAATTCCGTATCATCGTAGTTCCGTAACCCCCCTCCAACTCCCCCCACAGTGCACGAATCCGGTCCGGTTCTGTCAGTGATGTACCTAGGGCTTGTGCTTGTTCCTCATTCCAAGTTTCATCCCGATCGCTCCACTCAAAGAGTGTCATATGATTTCGGTTCCCCCCTCTGACTCCCCCCCCCCCACATTCATCGGATTCTGCCTTGAAATGAGACATCTGAGACATGACATCTTTCCCAATATCAAGTTTCGTTAAGATCCGATCACCCGTTGGAAAGTTATGCATGCCACTAAATTCCGGAATCCGGCTCCCCACCCTCCCCCCACGATCGTCGGATCGGGCAAGTGACAATTTCCAAGTTAGTTTGATCAGGTCCCTAATATGCCTGCCAAGTTTCATCGTCCTAGCACATCTGGAAGTACCCTAACTCGAAGACACCGGACTGACCGTAAGACAGACCGACGGAAAAGTGATCGGTATGTGGCACTTGGCTGGAAGGCAAGTGCTATAAAAACAATGTGACAAAATAACCATGTTCGAAATTAGTTTGCTATTTGTTCGTTCTTAATATGTTTTTCCGAACACACTGTTAGCCTACCTTTGTTTTCTTCAAAATCCTAACGGTAGCCAGCGTTATCTTCTGTGACAACGAAGAACTCTTATGATGGTGGAAGACACATGACCTTTAAAAAAAATACTATTTAGTCTTCCAGACACTTTTGGTATATGCAGTGCTTCAAAAATTAACTTGACCAATCATGAGACGTCGGCTCCGACCGGAAAAACTTGGAACCTCGCCTTTTCTTCCTAATAGGGTACACAAATGTTAAATCGCTCCTTCTCATATAGACTAATTAATTCATCTTTCAAAAGATAGGGCCTTCCTTCCCCGCAGCTGTAATGACATGAGAACAAGAACCTGGAGAGGCAGGACTGGGACCTTTTGTTGTGTCTCCCACCAATTTTGAGAAGATTGCGAATTCTAGTATAGGTGCCTATTTCAAGAATCTGACATGGTTCTTCATACTGTCAGAGCTCATCCGTAAGCCCACAACTGAATTTCCGAAAAGACCATTTGACCGCCAGTCCCACACGAATGCCGTTTGCTGTCATACGCTTCCACCCTAGTTCACGGGCTCACTAGTCGAGCCATATAAATTCAGCGGACCCGTTGAGTTTGGAAAGTAAAAGCTTACCTTTATACGTATCTTCTCGTGACTTCCATACACATTCCACCTTCCGATATTCTTAACTGACAGTCGTGAGCCTCACGCCTCGATTTCCAACCGATGCTGTGTTTATGGTTAAATCCATCCTCAGTAACAAAAAGTCTCTCGAGTCTTTACTGCATTTATCACAAGAAAACATTTGTTTGTCAAAACTCTGTTAAGACTCTTCTCGCATGAAATGTGTCCAAGCAATAACCTGACAATACTCGGTGCTGCGTAGCCTAAGGAAATTCGATTACCATAATTGTGTCTGCACATATTCAAACATAAATGTAAAACTGTTCACAAACTGAAGTTTTCTGTTCCTGAACGGCACGGGGAGAACCCACATCTTATTTTTGTTTGGAAAGGAATAATCCTGTCCAGTAGCGTAAATTTTCAAAAAAAAATTGCCGTTTCTTCTTAAACTGAAAATTTCTGTGTATCTTTTGTTGCTAAAAATAAAAGTTCCGTATCCCAGCATAAATATTAATTTAACTTGTTCAGGAACTGAAGTTTCCTGTTGCTGAACTTAAATTTTCTGAAGCTCAACGGAAAACTTCCTGTTTCTTGCTAAAAAGAAAAGTTCCGCATCCCAGCATAAAAATAAATCTAAAATTGTTCAGGTACTGAAGTTCTCTGTTGCTGAACGGCGCGGGGAGAACCCACATCTTCTTTTTCTTTCAAAACGGAAATATCCTGTACAGTAGCGTAAATTTTCTGAACCTCAACAGAGAAATTATCGTTTCTTGTTAAACTGAAAATTTCTGTGTACCAGCGTAAAGAAGTCTGAAAAAAAAAACAACAGAAAACTTGCTGTTTCTCGCGAAACAGACATTTTCCGCACACCAGCGCGAAAATCTCACTGAACTTTACCGCTACCGTACAGAAAACTTCTGAAATGAATCTAAATGGAATTTTTTTGCTAGAACAGAAATATTCCTGTTGGCAAACGGAAATTTACAGTAAATGAACAGAAAGATAAAGCAGAGAAAAATAACGTGTCACATACGGAAAACTCCCGTCTAGGAACGCTTATTTTTGTAAGTGCAGTAGCGTATTTTTTCTGAAGCTCAACAGGAAACTTGCTGTTTCTTGCTAAAAAGAAAAGTCCCGTATCCCACCATAAAAATAAATGTAAATTGTTCAGATACTAAAGTTTTGTGTTGCTGAACGTATATTTTCTGAAGCTCAAAGGAATACTTCCCGGTTCTTGCTAAAAAGAAAAGTTCCGTATCCCAGCATAAAATTAATTTTAAATTGTTCAGGTACTGAAGTTTCCTGTTGCTGAACGTAAATTTTCTGAAGATCAACGGAAAACTTCCCGGTTCTTGCCAAAAAGAAAAGTTCCGTATCCCAGCATAAAAATAATTATAAATTGTTCAGGTACTGAAGTTTCCTGTTGCTGAACGGCACTGATAGATGTAAAATCTTACTTTTCTTTCAGAACGGAATAATCCTGTACAGTAGCGTAAGTTTTCTGAAGCTTAACAGAAAAATTGCCGTTTCTTGTTAAACTGAAAATTCCTGTGTACCAGCGTAAAGATGTCTGAAACAAAACAGAAAACTTGCCGTTTCTCGCGAAACAAAAATTTTCCGTACACCAGCGTGAAAATCTCACTGAACTTCACAGCTCGCGTACATAAAACTTCTGAAATGAATCTAAATGAAAAATTTGCCTTCAACAGAAATATTCCTGACGGCAAACGGATATTTACAGTACATGAACAGAAAGATAATGCAGAGTAAAATAACTTGCCGCATACGGAAATAACTTGCCGCATACGGAAAACTCCCGTCTGGGAACGTTTATTTTTGTGAGTGTGGAAACGTGTATTTTTCTGATTTGTGTGTTGAAGGTTTATCAGTTGTATGATTGTGGTTAGTTATTTGGGAAGTGCCTACCTTTTTCTTTTCTCTTAACAGTCTTAATAATGCGTGACAAAAGAAATTCATTAATTCTATAGAAAATTAGATAATAAATTAATCCTAAAGGCCAGGCCGAAGAATATATTAGAACAACAAAATAGATATGAATATAAGTGAAGGGCTTAACATTTATCCCGCCGCTTAAGCCCATGGCAGGTCCGTTTCTAGGAATTTATTTCGGGGGAGGGTGCCCGAGGGTCAGACCAAAAAGTACAAAAAAGACATAAATCAGATGTTAAAGCCTATAAAAAACAATAAATTTTGTCGATTTCGGGGGAGGGGTTCGAACCCCCTACCTAGTGTTGTAAAATTACCGTAAAATAAAAACTCGGTAAGTAAAATAGGTAAAATTGGTAAAATAAGGTAAAATAGGTAAAATTGGTAAAATAGGGTAAAATAAGGTATTACATGGAAAATATAGGGTAAAATTGATGTTTAACAGTAGCTCACAGGATTCAGACCTGGATTGGGACAAGGTCGACCTATTTAGTGTCATGTCGGCGCTACGAGTTAGATCAATACAAATATCTATCTATTAAATATTTAATTGCATCTAGTGCAATTCGGATGATTGTGCAATTGCATTATTTGCAGCTGGCAAAATTGATTTTGAGGGACTTCAGAGAATTTACTTTTCCGTTAAGTTCCAAATACAAATAGAAAAAAGTGACATTAACACTCTGATCATAGTAATAAAGTAATAAAATAGCTCAAGGTGACTTGAGGAGTAACTCGAAGAAATCCGTAACTGTTCCGTTCTCTTCTCATTACCCCCTATCGAGCTAAAAAAAAAAGACTTGCTGTCATGGAGTCGGTAACCAAATCAACCAGTTGATCCTCTAGTACTATGTGTCCAGGACTTTCAGTAGTAGTCTAAGCCATATTCGCCTAATCTCTGTGGATTATTTCCTTTTCTTTGGACTTGGGCTTCATGCCAATGCCTGCATACCGCAGGTGGCAGCACAATAACACATGACAACACTAATTAGGCGACACTAAGTTAAAATACGACATAGCACTTTCCCGCAAAATATGTCATAGCAGACCTGCACAATTGGTAGGCTACTACTGTCACTTTCTTCCAAATTCCGCCAGTCTATTCACGGTGTTTTCCCTTTAAAAATCAGATGTCATACTCATGTTTTGCTTTCTGATGCCGCCCTGGTCCCTGGAGTCTCTGGGTAGTTTTGCTTTGACACCAAATGTAAAGATGTCAGTGAAATACAGGTAAATTCGTAAAATGATGTTTGAAAACCGGTTTCCTAGTCCTTCCTGCAGGCCCTGGGTGGTTTTTCCCGTCAACGTGTGTAAAAATGTCAGTAAAATACGGGTAAATTACGTAAAATACCGGTAAATTACGTAAAATACTGGTAAATTACGTAAAATACGTAAATTACGTAAAATAGTAAAATTGGTAAAATACCAATTTTACAGGGGTCCGTAAAATTACGGTAAAATACGTAAAATACCGAATTTTACCGTGACCAATTTTACCATTTACAACACTACCCCTACCCCCTGGATACGGCCCTGGCCCATGGACTCTTGGGTAATTTTTACGATTAGGGTATTCTGAGCCAACTCAATCTTCCATGGATACCTAAGCTTGGCTACCTCGCAGGTCAGTCCCTTTAGTGACTTGCTCTTCGGTTTACGGAAAATCAGTTTCCGAATGTCCTTTCGTAGAACAAAAAGACAAGAAGACACTGGGGAGAGAAAAAGAAGAAATAATGTATAACTGGGAAGAATAACAACCACTTGCATCTTCTTTACTTTAGACTGCAAGGTCATACTTGGCAATCGCTGATGCCGAAGCAGAGATGAAGAAGGATTTCGGCGTAGTCGACGATCACTACCAAGTCGCATACACCAAGGCTGTGATTGCTGGCAACTATCTACTAGCCAAGCATGTGCTGAGATGTCGCCTAGAATATGCCAAAGGGGCTGCGCCCTTGGAAATTGGAGGTAAGAAGGTTGTATATGCGCAATATATGGTTTTCCGGTGCCGAACAATTCAGGCTTTGTCCTAGCAGATTTTTTAGAGATGCAAGTAATGTGTGGGAATCTTGGTCTGACAAAAAATTGGGGAGTCCCGGGGTGGAGAGTCCTTCCAGTTTCGGTATGTTAAGAGCCAGGTGCCGAGGCTAGGATAGACGGTTCCAAATGTTGAAATAGGCTGGAGTCGCGCTATCCCATCAGAGAATTGTCATGGTTTTCGATGTGATTGGGTGGGACTCGTTGACGAAAGTATCAGTTCGTGTCTGTTTCATGCACGTGTAGAGTTTTGATAACCCTACACCAGCGTTGGATATAGCCTATCCTCACTCACGTCCCTCACCCTATTGTTCTGCGGCACCTCTTCAGAATTATAGATTTGTGACGACTGTTCAAGGCCCATCTTGTTGCTCTCACATACTGCCTACAATTGCTTATACCTTAAATTTCCCGTAGGGAAATATCTAGGCCCATACAAATTGAAACAGATTTCGACCCGATTTCAGGTTAGTTTATTCCTCGGAGCAACCGGAATTTTAGCCTCGGGCGACTTGGTGAGACGATTTCGACCAGAATTCCGTCCTCGGCTCGGTGGTTCGATTTCAGGCGGGAAATTTCCGTACGGGTTCAACTGAAAAAATTGTTTATTTTTTTATCTTAGGTTTGAATACACTGAATTACTTTGGCTCTGCTAAGGAATTTTATTTCTTCACCTTTGACTCTAGAAGTGACGTTTAGATTATGCACTGCTGGCACGACCAGACAAAGATCAACTCTGACGCGAAGAGTTTGGATTTAAAAAAAAATTGCACCATGAAAAGTGCGAAGCCCGGGAATGTTTAACTCTATATTGTAAGGTCATTTCTGAACTCTGGAGCCGGCTATGTCATGTGATTTCAAAAAGATTTCGGGAAGTCCTTAACCGTTGTAGTGAGTAAAAATTTCAAGCATAGAGGTACCACAAATTCGAAAGAATTCGCTAAAAATTGACACATTTTTATCGGTTCTTCAAGGCTTTTTAAGTGAATAAGTGATGGGGGACTAGATTGTCGTATCTCAGCCCTATTCTGTTAAACTCTAAGTATACTTAATTTGAAACCATTGAGCCAGCATCCTAAAATAAGACTTTTCAACCGTTAGCATACTTAATTTGAAACCATTGAGCCAGCATCCTCAAATAAGACTTTTCAAAAGTTGACGCTATCCTTCCGGATCCCCTCTTGACCAGTTAGTTAATAAAGGATAACAGGTCGTGGTGTCGTATTCCTAGCGGTACTAGGGATAAAAAGTTTCTCTTTGCTCTCTGATTATTTTTTTTTGCGATAGAAGCTGACAAACCGACGAGTCTCTGTCATGAAAATACTGCAATCTTGGGGGACCAGATCCAGTCACGTCGGACATGGGTCTCCATTGGAAATTTGATAGCAGACCTTCTCTCATCGATTCCTTTCCTAGTTCATTAGCTGGTGTCTTATTATGGTCTCCTTTCAGAAATGGAGAAAGAATATCGGGATTTCTGCAGCACCTATAATTTGGATCCTGAGGCTATTGATGACCTCGATAGCGCATCATCCCAAGTTTCCAAACCATCTGTGAGCTCGGATATGGACCTCAGCGATTTAAGTTCAGGTAATTAATATGAATTGTAAACTTAAATTTAAGATTGAGAATTGATGTGACAGTGACGGACAAAAAAACGGAAAAACGGACAAAAATGGACTGGAGAGGAAATGGATTAAGAACGTACCGAGCAATCTTTAAAGCAAAACTCGTACTAGATATGATCTTTTCACAGTGAAATGGCTTAGAATTCGAAAATGCCATTACTTTCCAAGCTATTTAGCGATTTTCGTGTTAGTGCGTATCGCTCTGCGAAGCGGCCGCTGGACGCAAAGTATTTGAAAACTGAACGCGCCGTTGCTTAGAAGTGGTAAAACTAAGCAAAACAAAAGTAGTTTAATACAGAAGATAGGCCTGATGGCCTACCATGTCTTCCAAAATGAAAAACAACACATTGAAGCCTCTCGTGTGTGAAAGAGTTATCGGCGGACCAGAAGCTTGATATAAACAGCAGAAGAAACAAGAGGGATCCTCCAAACTCGCTAAAATCATTACTTTCGTCATCTTCTATCGATGAATGCCTTCTTTGTTTGCTTTCCTTCGAAAAGAGGCTGTCCAGAGTGTTGTCACACGTTAGAGCCTAGGACAGTAAATCGGGTCTCGATGCCATTTGTAAGAAATCAGGAGTGCAATAACGATAAAACGTTAAGTATAAAAGCTTCGCCAAAGGTCACCACGGCTGCACCGTGCGGTGAAGGTGCACAGTTTAAAGCTACATGCGCGACACAGTCTGATTCTTGCAGTCAGATGCGGATTTCCGCCTGCGCCCTGGAATTTGACATATCGCATGCAAGGCTCCACCATAGTCATGCGAATTTCGCTTTCAGAATCTTATCAGACTGCGTGTACACTCAGCTTAAGTGTGTAAGCAAAAGTCTTGAAGCAAAAATGATCATGGCCCCTTGAGGAACACGACAGTTATGAAAGCGGGTTGAACGTAAAAGGGAAAAGGGCATTAAACTATTCGAGCTGTGAAAGGCAGTGCTGGGCTGCGGTAACGCTCCTATGTTAAATCTGACCAGTTCGAAGCCTGCCCGCTCGCGAGTTTCATACTGGTGGGTTTCTTCGAAGCGTGGCTGGAGCAGGTCGTGGAACCGAGTTAACGTTGCTAAACTCGTTTTGCCAAACGAATTTTTGCACCTTGCGGCTTAGGTAAATACTTTAAGGGGGCCAGGCCCCCTTAAAGTGGGACAGTGTGGAACATGAAAATGTTTTGTGATCCAGTCCGAACCTGAAACGGAACATCTGGGCTGTGACGTGCTATTGTCAGTTATCAAGTTACATTCAGATCGGATAACTCGTTCGAAAGTCTGTTTCTGTTTCTCTTAAGGCCGGCTTTGTATTCCCTGGCCAATATCGATGTGTGGCCGGTCTGACTCACCACACTGTTATGGTAGTTGGTGAGTTAAGAAATGTATACGTATATCCTAATTTTGTGAAACCCCCTCCAACTCCCCCCAAAGAGCCCCAATATAGTCTACTTATGTCAAGAACGTATCTAGGGCTTATGCTTGTTCTTCCCACCAAATTCCATCCCGATCCCTCGACGCTAAGCGTTTCAAGAAAATTCCGGTGCCCCCTTCAACTCCCCCCGCAATATCAGATCCGGTCCGGACTTGACATGGAACATCTGAGACGACACCTATTTCCACTTGCCAAGTTTCATTTAAATTGGATCGCCCGTTCAAAAGTTATGAATGCCACTAGATTCCGGATTCCCCATCCCTCCACTCCCTTCACAGTGGTCAGAACATGCAAACGACTATTCTCAAGTCAGTTTGTTCGAGTTCTTGATACGCCAGCCCAGTTTCATCCTCCTAGTACATCGGGAAGTACCGCACTCGCGGGATCACCAGAATCCCCCCCCCCCCCCCCCAACTTGCCCCACTTTGCCGAATCCGCCGATACATACAGTCAATTGTTCATGACACTAGTATATTTTTTGTTTTAGCTAATTAGCTAAACAGCTTTGTATCTTGCTGCCTTCCTTCTTCCCATTTGTCAGAGTAATTTGTGTTTTCTCTGAGAAAATCTCTTCATCTGCTAGTCACGCTTTCCCCTCGTTGCTTGCTTGGGAAACCTGTGGAGTAGCGTGTCGTCAACACGGCAAGTTCGATCCAGGTTTGTTGGTAAACCATTAAAGGACCAGTTAGAGTTGGAGGAAAAAAAATATGCGGGTTTCTGGAATTTGGGCATTCCAGAAACCACCTTATCTCATTAAGGTACTCCTACTGTCACGGGAACTGGGTCCTGTGCTTTCTCGATGCTGTTATGTGCCAGAATCTCTCAGCCAGCGCGATGACGAAGTCCTTTGCGTTTCCTCCTTTACTAGTCCCAAAAGGTTCAGCGTCCTATTCCGCTTACAAAGGTCTCGTAACTTCTCCTGATATCAAAGCTAGTGTTTGTTTTTCTCACTTCATCAGAATGCTCTCCCTCTTATTCTTCTCGGAATCGCCGTTCTTTTAATTGTCTAGACCATACGAGAGAGAATGGAGATGTTTATTTTTGAGGTCTGCGAATGAAAGGCTTCTGTTCCTAGACTTGTGAGTGTTTTTATCGCCAAATAGGAAAATATAGACGACCAGAACTTGGCTTTACACCGGTAGAAATGCGGAGTTCCCGTTCTTAAAGTAACGTATCTGTACTTGAGAGTCTGGAAAGTCCATTGTTTCGTAGTTATTTCGTTGGGTTGGTTTAGCCGACACAAGACCGCCCTTCTATTGAGTCAGATCGTCCAAGTAAATCGTGTGGATGGATATTGCCTATCAACTATTGAATCTCCGAAGATGGTATTATTAGGAACGCAAATTACGCGTTTATTTCCTTGACTAAAGAACGACTTCGATAGAAAACGAAGCTTTCACTGCAGATCTACTGCAGTCGAAGCGCTTCTGGACGTATACGTCGCGCCAAATTCACGCAGTTTAATTACGAAAGTACGGCTTACTTTTGAGAAATTTCAGAATTTTTTTTATTTCGTTGTTTAGATGGACGTAAGATTCAAAAGTGTAGACAAGTACTAAAAGCTGGAACATACTTTTTAGCTAAAGAACTTCTTAACGGACCAACCTTACTTACGCTGCATTTTATTGGATCCCTGGAGTTGTAAACTTTAAGCTTAACCATATAGGGCTCAGCTGTGTCATTCTGGTTAAATAGGCTAGAAAACCCGACAAAAACGCGTTACTTCGTTGATTCGTTATCCACGAATATTGAATTTTAGCTGACGAATTTATTCTTCCGCAACACGACTACACGGACTTACCTGTACGTTTGGAATGTTTAGCAACTACAGCGGCAAACAATTGCCGAAAATTACCAGCACTTGATTTTCATTATTCAAGCCAGGAAGTTGAAAGTGACTTGAATATGGAAAGTGACCAGGAAGCAAAGTGACCCATACATGTTGATTCTGATGTGATTCTGCATTCTTGCATATAACATATCAGAATCTTTACTTTGTTTGCAATTGAGACGCATGCTTTTGCAGATATTCAAATTCTCCGCCGGAGATTCCCAGCGCTCACTACTAGACTACGCGACGAAAAAAATAAAAATCCCTTAGAGGAGTCAAAACAATTCAGTGTATCCAAATAAGAGGCATAAAAATAAGTTGGCTTTTCAGTTAAACTTTAAGTGAATAAGTGATGGGTAACTAGATTGTCTTATCTTAGCCCTTTTCGGTTAAACTTTAAGATATAAAAGTGAGCCTGTGATAAAAATAATTGAAGAGTCTTGCAACTACAAGCGTCTGAGAGGGCCCTTGCCAAAAAGTTCCGAAAATCGCTCGAATAATTTCAGCTGAGGTATCTGTTTAGCGCAGTCAACTATGTTCAAAGCTATCTTTCTAACTTACACAGATGCTCCTTCTCGGAGAAGTTCAGTTCAAATGGCTCAAGTTATGTGCCCTCCAGTCACAGAATCATGTATCGTTCCTTTGACAAGCATTCTGTGTTCGGCCATTACGTTATTCGTCTCCTTGTATTCATATGAAGGCGAACTCGATTTTGTCATATTACAATAGTTGTTTCTTTTTTTCAATTTTGTCTTTAAGCGATGGCCCCACAGACTAGCAACAGCTTCAAGGGGCAAACGTTCGCTGTTCTTCGTTTTCCGGGTAGGAATGTAAGAGGACGCGACGATGTTTTTTCTTTACACCAACAGTGGGCATTTCGGAACCAAATTTAATTGGCACTAGAAGCATTTTTTCATTCTTCAAGAAAGCATCCAGACTTTTAAAAGCATTCCTGAGTCTGCCGAATTGGAATATCACAGTTGTGTAAATTCTATGTGACAAAGACACTTATAGTTCTTAGGGGATTCGGGTGTTTTCGGCGTTTCTTTGCACCAGCCCAGTCTCGATTCAGTATGTCGGACAGTTTTTTTTTTTCGGACAATTTAATTTTATTTTGTCCACAAGTCTGCATGACCTTTTTCTGCATTAGCAAGCTTGTTCTGAGAAGATCCGATAAGTCGAGGTAACAGCTGTTCCTATCGGAAGGCAAGGCGAATGCGGGAGTTGATAAATTAACGGTAGAAACTCACCTTAGACTGTCGTCAAGGCTGGCAACCGGGAACTTACAGAGAAAGTCTGCACTTTTTTTCCCTTCGCTTACGATGTTGGACTGTAATTGTTATTCTCAGCTGATCTTAGCAAAGTTATTCTCGCATTGATGCACCAGCTTTCCTTGATAAGATCGCTTTCGCCTTCTTTAAATGCATTTGGTCAGTACATTTTCAAGACAAAATTCGGGAGAGATTAAGTCGGTAATTTGGTCGTTGTCTAGGCCCCCTCCTCAAATTTTTTCGCCATGCAATCTACTTGAAACCTAGCCAAAAGGAATTCAGCGATGTCCTCGATAGCAACACATTTTGATAAAGACAAAATTAATTAACTATTAACAAGATGATGTTTACAACTCATATTGCTCATTCATGCTGCTCATCGCAGGAATTTAGGAATCCTGGCATCGACGAATCGGCGAAAACAGTGACAAGCAATGAGCGAAGGGGATAGAGACTGTTATGATAACTTAAAAGCATCTGTGCCAGTAACCATGCTTATTTATTAGTTTTCGCAGCTCCCGAATAAGTATTTCTTTCACCAAGCACTTGAATCGTCACATAGGATTTTATTAAAAGTTACATATGGTTGCTTTTTCAGTTTCATGTAATTTTGAACATAAAAAGCGAAAAGCATGCAAAATAATTCCGGACATTCTAACTTCCCGAACAAAACTTTTGATTTTATGGGTACTTGAAGGAAGTGAATAGATGGGCAGTTACAGATGTCAGTCAATAGAGAGTAAAGTTGGTTTTAAGCAGAACCAGCATACTTTGAAGCCTTTCAGAGGAAAATTTTCGTTTCTCAAAGGAAAGAGAATCGGAATTGCTCGAGCGGGTTTCGCGATTGTTTTTTGGATCACGTTCTACTGTACCTCAGAAAAGGACTGATGAGCAACTCATTATGTTTCAACTTTCAGACGACGAGGTCTTGGAACCCAGTGTCGCCAGCGACGATGAGAATACTAGCAAATCAAGAGGGAGAAATTTGCGAGCCAGACGTGCCTGCGTGTCTGCTATTTCGAAGAAAGACGAAAGAGGCGAAACGCCGCTTCACAGAGCAGCAAGAGAGGGGAATATGAAGAAAGTCAAGACTTTGCTGATGGGAGGTAAGACTTGCATTCCCACGGCACACAGTACAGGGAAATGTATTCGTTCGCCCTCGTTTCAGTCACGATATCTAGATTGTAAACAGTGAACTGAACGACAAAATGTTCCTAGGGTTGAATTTGAACCGGCGAACCTTCTTTAATTTCTTTCAGATTGTTTCATGTTTATTTATCACGGGTTAAGGGTTTCTGAATAGGGCTGGAATACGAAACTAGTTGATAATCACATATTCACTTAAACAGGCAGGATGAAAATGCGTTATACATTTCGTAGCCATTCCCGAGTGATGATTTTCTATTTGTGTGAAAGATCTTTCACACTTATGGTAGCTCTCTGTAATTTTAAATATTCAGGTTCCCTTAATATTCATTTACGGGTGCATGTGTACGTCCGTCCCTGTGCAGGTAGTTCGTATATTCGTGAATAAGATGGAGTAAATATTTATCCCTTCATCGAATATCAAATTAGTTTTTCAGGTCGAATGACTTGAGTAATTATCCGATTTTAATATTTTGTATCCAAAACATACAGTTTAAGAGTAGTCTATTGCAAGTAGCCAGCCGGAATTTCCGGAAATCTTTGTGCATTACATATAGATGCAGTCATGATGCAACTATATGAACCATGTAAAAAAAATTATATTACCTATTCCCAATTACCTATTCCCAATGACAAATTATATTACCTATTCCCAATTACAAGAAGCGCTACAATTCTGGGAGTAACTTTCAGCAATGACTGCTCATTCAAAGACCACGTCGAAAGCGTAGTGCGAAAGGGCCATTCCTCACTGATAACCTTAGTGTCAATGCGTAGACTTGGTTTCACAGTTCCCGAACTCCGCATCGCATACCTCACTCATTTTCAACTCGTTTGTGCCCTTTTTTACAGAGATTTTTAACAAAGTGAACTAGTGTAAATATTTTATTTCGTTATTGTAAGTGACCAGCATATTTTAGCATCTTCTGCTGAAGAAAGCTACGAAGTTGGTTTGTCAATAAACGATTTCAGATTAAAATGCGAACACCTGTCTTTTAACTCTGTGCCATCCGCGTCCCTAAATTGCTTGAAGTTTTCCATTCCAAATTTTGATTCTATGCGGTGGTTGGGTATTACCATTACTAAAAATATTCGTTTTTCCAATCCCAGACGATTTCCGGTTGTAGATTAGAAATCCAATCGGGTCATTCGGCAAGCTAGACTCATCCTTCTGTGACCATTTTTTTTGTTTTTGGGATCCCAAAACGTAAGTGGAGGGATACCTATGACATCGCAAAAGTTGTCCGTCCGTCTGTCCGTCCGTCTGTAAGCACGATAACTCTCGAAAGGAATGAGATATTTTGATGAAACTTGGTGTGAGTATTCTTTGGGTCAAGAGTAAGGTCGAGTTCGTAGATGGGCCCTGTAGGTCTACATTTAGGGGTGGGGGAGGGGGTTCAAATTAAGGGGCAAGTAAAATATTTTTAAACAGCTAATGTGATAGTCGATTATGGGGTAAGAAGACATGCTGAACACGATGGTGAAAACCATTTTCTCGCCGGACAATTAGTTCGCCCGGAATCCGGCCAAAATCGGAAAGTTTGTTGAAAGTAAAAGTTTTATTTGAAGTTGATTAGATGTTCGATTTAGGGGTAAGAAGACATGCTGAATACGATGGTGAAAACCATTTTCTCGCCGGACTAGTAGTTAGCCCGGAATCCGGCCGAAACCGGAAAATTTGTTAAAAGCAAAAGTTTTATTTGAATTTGATTAGATGTTCGATTTAGGGGTAAGAAGACATGCTGAACACGATGGTGAAAACCATTTTCTCGTCGGACAAGTAGTTCGACCGGAATCCGGCCAAAACCGGAAAATTTGTTAGAAGTAAAATTTTTATTTGAAGTTGATTAGATGATAGATTTAAGGGTAAGAAGAGACGCTGAATCTGTATTTCACACTCATTTTTTACCCGGACATATAGTTCGTCCGGAATCCGGTTGAAACCGGATTTTTCTATAAGTTAAAGTTTTATTTGAAGTTGATTAGATGTTCTTTATAGGGATAAGGAGATGCGCTGAATTCGTTTCTGAACTATCTTTTTTTGGCTGGACAAGTAGTTCGCTCGGAATTCGGCCGAAACCGGAAATTTGGCAGAAGTAAATCAGGAAGTTTCTGTCAGTATCGTCAAAATAGATATGGCTTATACAGGTATATCTGAACCTGATTTTCTCAGATGATTAGCCTGGCGAAGACTGTATCTGGCGTAGACAAGACCTAGTTGTCTGGGTCAAATATTAAATTTTTGGGATCCCATCGAAACCTTTGGTCTTGTTCTATCTGGCGCTTATCCTGCTTTAAAGAAAAAGGATATTAAAGCTGTGCGATCCTCTTACTTTCTTTTTTGTAAATTTCTTCTTTTTCTACCTCCTTGGCAAAGAAATTCTAAAATTATTAGTAAGTATTCGCTACCGGATACTACGGAGAAATCGTCAGTTCTCCACAGAAAACTGTCCGAAACGGCGTACGCGCGTCTGTCGCCCTCTAATGGTCTTAATTGTCTGTTTGACTCTTGAGTAGATTTTGTTTGTATGTGTATGTGTTTTCTCTATTATGTCTTCTTATTTTCTCCACTGTTTTTCGTCTTGTATGATTTGTGGTTAAAAAAAAAAAATAATATTATTATTACTATTACCCTTCTGCGGAAATGAACATTCCCTGGGGGTTAACAGTTCAATCTTGATAAGATATTTTTTTTTTCCAGGCGCCGACGTCAACGCGTACGACAACGGCGGCTGGACCCCCCTTCACGAAGCCGCACTGGCTGGGGAAATTGAGGTCGTCGACTATCTCCTAAGGCACGGTGCGGATATGACGAAGACGGGAGTCGAGGTTTTCAGATACGTAACAGAAGGCATGACTGCTCTCCATGATGCAGCCCTGGGTGGACATATTGAAGTTATGGCGTTGATGATCGCAAAAGGAGCAGACATCCTGACCAGAACAGAGAAGGTAGGGTACTCCGGTGTTCCAGTAAAATTTACTAATCAACAAAATGCCATAGACTCCATCGTCAACCTTCTTTTCACAGACACTATCCTACCTTATCCTACCGCCGGTAGTCATGTAGTTCCCAGAGGGCGCATATCCTGAATCCTATAAGGAATAATTACGAGATTTTCCTATCTTGGTTGTGTGTCTGTTTTGAACCTTCTGGGAGCCAAAAATAATAAAGTTCGTGCGAAGCCATTGTAGTTCTTTTTTTCGTGCGAGCAGCTCTGTCACGGACTTAATCAGAAGTACAATAAGCCGTGACTGTATTCTTAAAATAGTGGAAAATGTATTAAGTAAAGAATAATTATTAAACGGTTAACTTTAAACAATAGTTAGATTATGCATAAAAATAAGGAAAGCAAATTATGTTATAAACGTTAACCAGATAATAGTTATTATGAATAATTGATTGTTGAAGTTAAGGAGAATGTTCCCTCGGTCTTTCTGAAGAGTTATTTGATGTGAGTATAAGATGTGTGAGAAACACTGTTTATTTTGTGTGATTGATTAGAGCAAATTAAAGGTCTTATATTTCATCACCCCTTACTCTGTAACAGAGCAAAACAACACTAAGGAGTAAGAGTAACGCCAAGACCTATGCTTTCTATGCTTCGCAATCGGGCCATACTTGTAGCGTCGCCCACCACACGTGGGGCATTTAAAGCGAGGCAAACTTGCGGGCTTAGAAATTTCCAGATAAAGCTAAGATGCGGTCTGCACACATCGAAGAAACAGGGGAGGTTGTATCTTTTTTTTGCTGTGTTCAGAATTTTAAGTTATTGAAGCCAGCACTGGTGCACGAATGATTGAGTTTTAGTAGGGACGTTCAGTCCCGCTAGCGGATCTCTTGTCCCTGCGATTGACTCTGTGTCACTTTTCCAGAGTTTGCGCGGTACTCTCTAGAGTTAGTTTGCTCTGCTCTGTAAGGTTTCCGGGCTTTAGCCTGTGTTTATGAAGTCTCTAACGGGACGGCGTCTAGTACGCCCAGAGCAAAATAACACTAGAGGGTAGCGCCAAAACTGGAAAAAAGTGACACACACTCGAATAGCAGCGACACTAGCGATAGTGAAAGTCCCAGGTCCCTACTGATACTCAATCGGTCGTGCACCAGTGATGGCTCCAATAACTTCGTTAATTTTAAGTTGTATAGGCTAATAAAAAATAGTAAGTTTTTACTTTCCATTAAAAAGAGTTTTTTAATGATTTTTAAGCAATTCCAGATTAAAAAGAAAGATCAGAAAAATTGATAATACTATAAGTGAATGTCCACTTAAAAAAAAAAGAGATTTCATTTTTGACACGGCTTCACTTTGGACACGACACGAGGTAAGCATTCAGCTGACATATCCGTTTAGCGCTGCGCAGTCAAATAAGGTTAGAAACTTGTGGTAATTGATGTGCCTTTTATTTACCCCCATGAGGCTAAGAAAATTCGGCTCCATGGTCTAAAGCTGCTGCCTGAAGACCCTGGAGTTAAGTGTTTACGGAACGATTACAAATAATAATGCAACAAAACGACGTAGTTTCGCAGTTATCAGTAGAGTGTATGCAGTATGATTATGAAAAGTTACGAATAGCTTTTTAGTACTAACTAGGATCTGTAAGATTATTTTGAAAATTTTCATGGGTCACGATACTCACGATGAATGAATTTAATTCCAAAAAAGCCCAAGGGCCATGGCGGAAAACATAAAAAAAATAACAAAAAACAAAATATCATACACTCCAAAACAAACCAAAAATCAACTTCTATAAAAAATAGTTCGCGGTGGGTCATAGCTATCTTCAGGAATCTACCCAGCCTTCGGAGATCACCAAAACACTTACTTCCCATAATCGAAGTCAATTCCCTTTCATCCCAAACCTCCCGGCCAAACACTTCCTTTCTTAATCCTTTCAACTCCTCGCAATAACACATAAAATGTACCGCATCCTCCCCCTCAACACCACACATCGGACAAAAATAAGGACCAGTACCTTTCCTCTCTCGACCAATATACTTTCTCCGCATCCCCACTGGAAGAGCGTCCGCCCTAAGACTCACCATCCACCTCAATTCTGCCCCCCCCCCCCCCCAATCCCAACTTGAAATACAATTCTTCTCCCCATGTCTCTTTAGCCATACCATACAACTTCAGAGAACAACAGAGATGTCCACGATTGAAAACGAAATAGTTCAACCGGCTACTAATTTAATATACTATTAAATACATCTTCCGATGTTCTGTTAGTCAGGTGACCAGGAAATGTGTCATCCATTTTTTTTTTGTTCTTGGGATATACCATTTTTCAGTTTTCGAGGGGTTCACAATTTCAGTGTTAAAACAACAGTGAACAAACAAAACGAAGTGTTGTTCGCAATACTTGTCGATAAGGACGACTAAACGTTGCTACTTGCTACAACACTTCACGTTGCCCAGGCAGCGTAAATTTCCGACTTGCTTTACAATATCGTACTTTTACGCACTGGAGTTATCCGCCTGTTCGAGTTTTCGTCCGGCCCAGGGGCTTTAACTTCGCCTGCCACTGGGCAGTAAATTCGTGATAGACCTGCCGAATCCCACTATAACTGTAACATCAGACTATAAAAAAAAAATTACTTTACGACGCACTGGCGTGTGTTTTTGTTCGTGAAAATATAAAAAAGCCCGAATTGTATTTTTGCTAATGAGAAACCTGACCTTCCCCGTAAGCAGTTTCCGACGTCCCCTCCTTTCCCCCAAGCCACAATTTCGTCCGTGCGTTAGTAATTACAGAGTCATTTTTGGCGAAAATTGAGCTAATAACCGCCCGGTCATAGTTTGAGTAAGAGGTTCGTGTGTTTTAGGGAGAAACTCCACTGGATTACCTACGGAATTGGAGGCTGTCACGGGAAAGAAGCGGGGAAATAACTGATGGAGAGCGAGTACAAGTCCTGGAATATGAGGAGAAACTTCTTGCTGATATGAAAAAAGGTAACATGCTAAAGGCGCTTTTTCGTGATCCTGCAAATGGCTCACAAGGTCACAAGCCCGTTTCCACGACCAGCAAGGTTTTTGCTGCTCGCACTGTGGCCCAAGACTGATCAGTAATTCTCGAGGTGATTGTCGATTTCATGGCTCGAACTTTGCAGGTGAATGTAGATTTTACAGCAAATTCAACTCCAAACAATATCCTTCTGTGTGGGAATGTCGTAGCCCGCACGGGTATTTCCGGCCTGAAATCTACCCAGACAAACTGAAACAGATTTCGACCCGATTTCAGGTAAGTTTCTTCCTCGGATCGATCTGAATTTCGGCCTCAGCTCTTCTTGAGGTCGAAATCGTCCCATCAAATCGCGTTTGGTCGATCCAAGGAAGCTGAACTTGAAATCGGGTCGAAATTCGTTTCACTTTGTCTGGGTTTCAGGCGGGAAATTTTAGTACGGATTGTTCTCATCTTGGAGTATTTGAAATTTTCGCAATAAAGTTTTCAGCTTGCGAGTTTTGTCTTGTGGGTCGTGTTTGGAAGAAACTTCTCTAGACCCTTGCTCGACCCTGAGTCGTCAAAACTGAGAATCGATACGTGCCCGTCGGTAGAGGAATTTTTTTTTAAGTTGGGTGAAACTTAGCAAAATGGTTTATTTTGGAATTTCGGGTATCGTATATCATTATAAATATTCCAAGGAAACGAATCGCTGATTTATTTTATTATTACAGCGGGCTACAAAGGCTCTCTCAAGCCCGCCAGGCCGTCAGCCGTTGTTGCCGAAGGTGAAGACTTTGAGGTCAAAACCGTTCCAGATGACATCATAGAATACGACAGCGAAAATGAGTGCGATTGCGGATGCGCGGACGGTGGACCTTGCGTCAGACTCCGCGAGCCCCAAGCGGCCAAAACCCAAGGCCGTCAGGAATACATGGAGGCTATCAAAGGAGTACGAGCATCAGCCGTCCTCAGCGAACCCTCAACGTCACGTGGGAGAATTTCAGTATCGCCACCTAGGGAGGGGCTGAGGCAGATATCGCCTATAAGATTTGAGAGGAAAAGGAGAAACACCTCCGAGACGTCGGTTGATAGCGTTGAGCGAGAAGGACGACCGACTAAGCGGACGTTTGAGTGTCGAAACATTGTTGAAGGGACTAGTATGAGGAAAGGATTTATGCCGGAGCTACCGGATTTAATTCCTCTTGAGACAAAGACAAAATCTTTCCAGAAAAGGGCAGTGCAGCCAAAAATTGATAAGGTTTTCGACAAGTCAGTGCATACCGAAAGCAAGTCTGAGCGGCGGAAAAACTCTGGGGAGTTGTCGAGTCCGCTAAGACGCGACCATGAGCGGATGCTCGAAAGAGCCCTCGTAGATTCTCGAGTCCACCATGGAAGCTCAAGGGTGTCGACGTTCGTCCAAAACTTCGCTCGATCGAATATCTTGTCTCCAGTGGTAAGTAAAAATCGTTAGAATTTTGTAGGGTATACCCTTCCCCCAGCAAACCTTTTCCTGGTTCTCCTTTGTTTGGCTCATATCATTCAACTTTACCCATAACCCCCCCGATCCTTCCTCACATTCGCTTTGAATTATCGTTTAAAAACTGTTGACACCAACTTTCAAATAGACGCCGATACTTGAGTATTCATCAGCAGGTTTACCGTTAGTTTTTGACGTACATATTTACCGCATCTTGCGACTTTCTACCAGACGAGGTAATCGATGCGGAGTAATGGGTTCAAAAAAGTCTTTCAGAGTTTTCGTAGTCACTTTTAATTTAGCCCGATTACACTTCCGATTTAAAACTTAAGAGAGTCGTAACAGCCTTGTTCGACCAAATCGTTTATTTATATTGTTCAGAAAATCGTTCATGATGGGAAAGATCCTAGGGCGCCCTTCACTATTTACATGCTACAGGGTCGTAGCCTTGCCTTCCCTGCTTTTCTCTGATCTTAACCATTACTGTTATAAAACGAGATAGAAAGTTTGCGTTCGTGGAATCACCCGCGAGGAATTATGCCATGGTCGCTCGATGGAGTAATTTTGTCTTGTCAATGTTGTTGACAATAAAGGACTTAAACTCGATGTTTTATACAAACAAACAAAAGTTACAGAAACTTGATATATCTGGAAATTCGACTGCGCCTTTTGTCTATCCGGGTTGTCGCATGAATACGCTTCAGAGAACCAGTCGTACCTGTGTTGCTGATCCACTGGTGGCTACGTCCATTCTCATTTCGTTCCATCCGTTCTCATTTCTGAGATTTTCGACTTCCGATGTTATCATTTTTTTTATCTACCCTCACGGCGTCATTACACCGATTTTTGCATCTTCCGTGTCTGCACTGTCAGAAGTTTCATAATAGATAACACATGGATGCGCGGTTTCAACTGGCTTGGAATGTTAGCTGTTGTGATTTTGCAGACGTCACGCATTGAACGTTATTTGCAAACAGGAAGACGTCTGCTGACTTTTCTGTTTTGGCTGTATCATGAAATCAGAAAAGTCAGCACGTTCGGATCTTCTTGGCAATGCATGTGATGCATAACGTCCAGTCCATAACGTTATAACGTTTGCAAAATCATAACAGATAACATCGTAAGTGTTATGCAGTTTTCTCCGTGTTTGTCAAAGCTAAAGGAGCGCTTGCGGCTGAAATACTCAGTAGTACATATTTGAAAACCACATTAAAGTTTCAAATGGGTCGGGATCGTTGTTGGTCATGGTCGTTAATACACTGTCAGAAGTTTCATAACAGAAAACAGAACGATGCGCGGTTTCAAAAGACAACACTTGGGATGTAAGCTGTTGTGATTTTGAAAACGTTGTGCATTAAATGTTGTGCATAACAAGACTTTTCCGATATCATGACGACAGACAAAAAAGTCAGTAGATTCCTTTCCGACAATTTTTCAGGTCCACCTGACAATGCATGTTGTGCATAACATTTACCTTAAATCGCACTTCCAGCGAGATAAAGTGGGTTGATCGTCCTGTAGAGTCTCTCGCTGGTTGGCGCAGCTTGATTGGTAGATTGTTGTTACATCGGCTGACTGGCACTCCAGTGTAGCTGACATTCTTTGGTTGGCAGATCTTGTTGTCACATCGGCTCACTGGCATCCCAGAGGAGCCGACATTAAGCGTTTTTTCGACCATCGTCAACGCCTTTTTTGAAGCTATCCAGGGTAGCAGCACTGACAGTTTTTTTTTTTTCCGAAAGGCTGTTCCAGAGTGGTGCGCTGCGTACAGAGAAAAAACTGTGCCGCTCGCGCCTTTTACAGCTGGACAGTTGCGTAACCTTTTTAGAATTAAAGGACACCTGAACAATGAAACCATACTTGAACACACCATGGATAATGCATTTACAGACATGGCCACGGAGAGCATTCTTCATCTGAGCGTGAGGTTTTCAAAATAGGGATGTCCGTTTCCGGAGGTTTGCACATGCAGACTCCCAAGACGAAAAGCGCAATTCATTCAAATCTTGTATAGCGCTGGCCGGATCATATTGGAATTTCTTCCAGATATACGTTTGGGCTTAACTGGTTAAAAATATTCAAGAAGAAGGGTTGATTGGAGACATTTGTTCTTTCTAACATTGTTCGGTACTGAAATAAGGACAGAGATGCAAAATGGAGCAAAAATCATAGCTTGGAAACACTATTTCGTATTTGGATTGTGTTTTCTGCAGGCAGTGTTGACGGAAGTCATACAGATAGGGATGATACTTGGTACTCTTCATTCAGGTGTCCTTTAAAACAGATTACATCCCATGTTTTGTCTGTTGAAACTGTGCATCCATGTGTTATCTGTTATGAAAGGTCGTGGTCGGTAGAATATTGGAACGGAACTGCGACAGTGGCTTTAAATGAAAATGGAATGCATTTTTCTTAGAAGTCTACGCCGATGCCATCTGTACATTCACCTGCGCCATCGGCGGTCCTCAGCGTCATCGTTCAGGTAGATGGAAAGAAATTCCTTATCCCCGTAATGGAAAATACCGCTTCCGTTGGCTGGCTAGCGGAAGAGGCTGCCAAGAGGTTTTCCAGCACTGAGTAAGTATTCCTTACAGCAGTATTTCAGCTACGCGATTGCTTGCAGTCGCGTAAAATGCAACCTAATGAGTAGTTCGGTACAGATGAAGCCAATCCGTTCCGCTTTCTCAAATGTCTCTGTGTAAAACATAACCGAAGGTTTCTATGGGACCCCAAAAGGGAATATTTATCGACTTCTTCATCCGTACGATCGGGTATTGTGAGTTCCGATCATCGCCTGGACACGCAAACATATTACCAAGAACAAATAATCAGATAGAACCTCTGTCTTTAGTCCCATGCACCGACTATACCCGGACAAAACTGATCGGAACTAGAGGTGTTTACTCTAGCTTTGAGTTGCCCGTACGGAAAATCTCCACATCGAATCTAGGTCAAAACGGCCTCGTACATTTGAAACACAAACTAGGCCGTTTTCCCTCTCGTTTTCGCTGCCTATTCGCTCTCGTTTTTCACCTCAAAAACGAACTCGTACATTTGAAACAGAAACTACCTCGTTTTCGCTCTCGCTGTCCCTGGACAGCGAACGCGACCTCGCGGATAGACCCCGGTTTTCTCTGTCTGTAGGCTACAACGAGAGCGCTGCGCGAACTCGCCTCCGCGGATCAACCTCATTTGGTAGCGAATCTATCTCGTACATTTGATAGCTAAACGACAACGACCAGACCAACCGCGACCCTGTTTTCGAAGTCAAAACTGTTAGAAATAATCGGCCTTGTGGAAACGAAAATTCGTGTCCACTAATTGACCATGACCACCAGGTACGGCCGAATCCTCAAAGGTCGAATCCTATCCCATATCCAATACCCATCCCATCTTCGATGATCTTCTTATATTAACGATAGACCTAAATTTATACTTAATATAGAAGACAATACTATGTTTCCCCAAATTATCGATTTAGGACTAGTAACTCTCAAAATTTGTCGGGTGATGCTTTTGCACCATCGAACAAGGTCTAAACACGCAAGCTGCTTCTGAAATTTTTTGAGCTTCACAGTATAGCAATATTTTCAGAACTATAGACAGCAGGGCTTAAATTAAAGCATTTGCTTGGCTCTTACAATTAATACTTTTTTTCCTGACTCGAAACGAGCAATTAGGGACTACTGCGTACATTGGATTTGATTAATATAGTGAACATACAAACTGGTCACTGGAGTTTCCTAGTTTTCTGGCAAACGTAAAGCTCGAAAGTAGCTCGGAAAGTAGTTTCTTTCTCATTGCTCACCAAGTGCCTATAGGGGATATGAAAAACAAACAAACAAAAAACAGCCTCTGCATCTCGTCAATTACATTGCCAGCGGAAACAAAAGTCGAAGTATTATAGGATAAGTCTTTTGCCATCACCTGACGGTAACTTCGCAGTGAAACTATAAGGTTGGCGCCCACGCACTTCACCAAATACGAGGCGGAGATGCAATCTCCCTGATCTTTCGCTACCATCTTCGCAGCGAAAACAAAGTTGAAGTTGAATACACCCTCGCCCTTCGCCAAAGATGAGGCGGGGATAGAATCGCCCTGTCCTTCGCCTTCATATTCGCAGCGAAAACTAAGGTCGAAGGGAAATCCGCCTTCGCCCTTACTAAACACGATAGCGAACGCGAGATCTCCCTCTCCTTCGCCTTCATATTCGCAGCGAAAACTAAGGTCGAAGGGAAATCCGCCTTCGCCCTTACTAAACACGATAGCGAACGCGAGATCTCCCTCTCCTTCGCCTTCATATTCGCAGCGAAATTTGGGTCGAAGTAGAATTCGCCATCAATTTTCGTCCTCGCTATACTTTCGCCCGCATTTCGCTACCAAAAATTACGTTTCGTCCTCGATTCGAGGTGGAAAATGGCATTCGACGTGGAGATTTTCCGTACGGGTGATGTTGATACCCGTCTCCCGTCTTCGCCGTTGCTTATCTCAGAAAAAAATATTGCAAGTGGCTGGCAGGAGGCGTACTCCGCGCACTGACCCGCGCTGGAGCGCGACCATAGAACCAATCAGCTTTGACTCCTACTTTTCCTGTCCGGTGGCTTCACAGCAAGTTAGCTATTTGTAGAGATAAATAAACGTGATGTGGCGCGAAGCTACTGTCCTCCGCTCGTTCCTAGCAGACAGGGTATAGGGAAATATTCGACTCCGCATAGTCTTATTACAGAGATAGGGAGAGGCAGGATCTGTCAGATTATTTGTTCTTGGAATTATTTATCCCTTGTTCATCCCTTAACCACATCCGTTAGGTTTTGTCTTTAAAGTTTAACCGAATAGGGCTGAGATCCGGCAGTCTAGTTACATATCACTTGTTCACTGAAATAGGTGTGAAAACCCGATAAAAATGCGTTACTTCGTTTGTCCGTTATCCAAAGATAATTGATTTCATCGAATGACTTATTTTTTCGGATTTATAGTACCTCTATGTGCTTGTCCCTCGACGCTTGAAAAATATTTACCAACTACAAATGTAAGCCATCGAAAAATAAACTGAAAATGTCCGATTCCTTGCAAGACACATCTTAACATAATTTTTCTACTTTTTACAGGTGTAACTTTTCCGATCTTAGCATCTTTTGACCATGAAAATGCAGGCCTTTGTTGAAAATCAGATTCTTCGCGTCTTTGTGAATTTTGGGTTGTCATGCAAGCAGCGCACACTCCGACCGTTATTACTAGAGCCTCGGGCGAAAAAATACAAAATCCCTTAGACGAGTCAAAATGTTTCAATTATCAGATGTAAAAATAAGCTGCTTTTCCACTTAAACTTTAATCTCTATTCTTTATCATAATCCTGCTTCATATAGAGAGATTTTCGGTCTGTTATTATGAATCAGATTGATGAGACAATCTGTTACCACCGTGTCTACCGTCGTAACATCGTAATGATATCGCTTCCTGTAAAATGGTTTTGTTTAGTTTTTGTATCAGCACAGATTGCTTTAGTTCACTAGCTAGCTTTGGATGATATTTTCCAAAAATAATAACTCTCATTTTCTTTCAGTCCAGCTCAGCGAAAGCCAATCCTAGCGATTGAGAAAGAAGGGGGCATCTCTCTATCCGCAAGTGACTACGTAACAGTCCTAGTGAAAGACGGAGAGCAGCTGTTAGCAGTAATCCAGGGATGGCATTCCGTTTTACCCTTCCAGAAGTATAAGGACTTCTGTTCGAGTCAGAAATCTTGTGAGTAAGACACCCACATTAAGCAGTCTTTGGCATGATTGAAAAATAAAGGATCGAACCCAAAAGATGGTCGTCCGTTTGCAAAACGACTGAAGCCTGGGTTACCTAAATAATCCATTACTTAAAATGGCAGGAAATCAAGTACTTTGCTGGTGCAAAGCAACAAGGACTTGTACTGCCTCAGAAAATAGTGTTAAGCTGAAAATAAACACATTAACACATTTCACTAACACATTTTTGTTTCTAGTCACGTACAGCAACATCAAGAAAGCGATGGAAGAGCTTGAAGGTACAGACATATTCCGGATTCCGGGCAGCAGCATGAAAGCCAATAACCTTCTTCCAGCCATAAAGGCAATAGAAACACATGGTACAATCGTAGAGATTGACCTGACTGGGCACCAGCTAGGTGACGAGAACCTACAGGTAGGTGTCCCTAGTTGCGTATGCATGTAGGGATGGCCCCCTTCCTCGCGATATTCATCGGAAGAGACTGATCTTGTACTAAGAAGCGTGCATTCGTCAAGATTTTTTTTTTTTTCCAAAACGGGATACCTATGACTTCGTAATAGATGTGCGTCTGTCCGTCCGTCTGTCAGCACGATAAATCTCGAAGGGAATCGATATTTTGATGAAACTTGGTGTGAGGATTCTTTGGGTCAAGGGACATGTTTGAGTTCGTCGATGTGCTCTGTAGCCCTACATTTAGATGTGGGGGAGGGGGTTCAAATTAAAGGTCGAAAAAAAAATGTTTTAACAGCTAATTAGATATTCGATTTGGGGATAAGAAAACATGCTGAATACGTATATGAAAATCATTTTCTCGCCGGACAAGTAGTTAGCCCGGAATCCGACGAAATCCGGAAAATTTATTAAAAGTTTAAGTTTTATTTGAAGTTGATTAGATGTTCGATTTATGGGTAAGAAGACATGCTGGATCCTTATATGACAATCATTGTCTGCCCGGACATCGAGTTCGCCCGGAATCCGGCTTTTTTATCTGAAGTTGATTGGAGGTTCGATGTAGTGGTAAGGCTTGATTGGAGGTTCGATGCAGTAGTAAAGAGGCATGCTGAATCTGTAGCCTATGTGAAAATTATTTTCTCGCCGGGCAAATAGCTCGTGCGGAATCCGGCCAAAACCTGAAAGTTTGTTAGAAGTTTAAGTTTTATCTGAAGTTAATTAGAGGTTCGATGTAGGGGTAATGAGATACGCAGAGCTCGTTTTTTAGCTGTAGTTTTTTGCCGGACAAATAGTTCGCCCGGAATCCGGCCGAAATTGGAAATTTGGCAGAAGTAAGGCAGGAAGTTTTGATCGGTTTCGACAAAGTAGATATGACGTATAGGGGTAAGGCCCGGTAAACACACATGCTGAATATGTATATGAACTTGGTTTTCTCAGATGATTAGCCATTGGCCTTTATTTTTTTCTAAATTCTAACAGTAAAAATGTTCAAGGAGTCTGGCGAAGACTGGATATCTACAAGACCTAGTTGTCTGGACCAAATATTTAAATTTTTTTGATCCTTTCCAAACCTTTGGTCTTGTTTTCCTAGTCTCCAGATTTCTGCTCAGTGCTAGAAGACGTTAAGGGTCTAACCTCTGTGGTTTTCATGGAGAGTTTAGACCTCAGGCCGGATTGATGAATACGATTTTAACAGTGTGGGATGGTTCGCAGAACTTCTGCCTGGGGTAAAAAAGGATGGTTTTCGCACCTTTCAGTTGTTTCCGATGCAACTGAGGATACAAAAAAATCGTTCCATGTTCATAACTGTCGCCGAGAATTCAGTGTTTAGTAGTCCATCTGTTCTAGCATATTTCTGAAAATTTACGGATAGGCTTATGCTGGCCCGTATCCAGGAATTTATTTCGGGGGGGGGGGGTTGCCAGCGGGTCGGACCAAAAAGTACAAAAAATACATAGATCAGATTTTAAAGCCTACAAAAAAACGACTAATTTTGTGGGTTTCAGGGGGGGTCGAACCCCCTACCCCCCCTGGATACTGCCTTGGGCTTATGTATAGCAATTGTGTTCGATAAGATTATAATGCAAGTTTTCACAAGTCCACGATTGAAAAGGGCTTCGACTTGCTGTAAAGTCAGTATATCTTATCAACCCCTTCTTCCAATCTTTCATTTGCTTGTTCGGCACTGAGTGATAGCCCTTGATCATGTTATCAAGGAATAAATCGTCAGTTTTTTTTAGAAAAAATATTCTTTGGATACTATTAAAGTTTTGAGGGGTTGCAGTGGTTACAACGATAGCAAAGAAACTAAACCAAACATTGCTGCAACGCTTCACCTTGCTCAGGCAACGTGAATCTAGTTCATATGTGGTCACGGCGGACCCCGCAACGCAGCAATTGTCAGTATTCTAGCATTTAATAAAACAAACACACCGATTTTACGACTAGACAGCTAAGCTAATAAAAGTCAATTCCCCGGGTCTCATGCATGTTTCAGAGCGTGCCTTCCATCTTCCTAAACTTTCCGTTTCTCTGAAACGTTGACTTTTCATTATTCCCTTCCCCGCTCCAAACTCACTCCAGATGCTTTCATTCATTCAAGTCGGCGTGTTTAGACAACTAGTTCGTCTTAATTCAGATCTTCGGTAGAACTTTTTGTGCTCCACTTTGAACAGCTACTATTCTTAGCAAGTTCGTCGTTCAATCCATCTTCCTTGGTGGATCCCACCTTGCAGCTTCTCCGTAAATACGGTACTAGTCTTGGTAATATCTCACCCCACTCTGATAAGTGAACTTTTATATTAAAGTTTAGTTCGTCCGACTGAGGACACAGGTGTGGGGGGACCGGCAAACCGAGTGCTCGCTTTAAATGTTTTAGAATTCTGAGAACGTGCCATTTTCGGCAGGCAGGCAGGGCTATAGCAAGCCTATGGTTGGAACACTGAACTTAAACATTAAACTTCAACTTAACAGAGTTGGGGGAGATCTTCCTTACACGGAATAAGAAAGCGATCGTTTGCCCGTTCTCACTAATAAATGAAAAAATGTTTATTGAACATTTACGTGAAAACAGAGCAGTAAAACGATAACGAAAGGTTTGGTAAAGGTACACAAAACTGAGCAAAAAGTATTCTTTCAAGTTAAAATTCTTTTATTTTCAAAAACAGCCTAAAGGCGGCAACATGGTGAAATTGTGTTTTCTTTTGTCAAGGTAAGTATGCAAAAAACGAAAACTATACCTGTGAGTTGTACCATTGCACGAAAGCCCAAGCTGACTGCGAACCATGTTTATGATTAGAATTGAATAGTAATTTATTCGCTCACACTTCCACGATAACAAAACCAAAATTGGTGAATACTGTCATGCACAAATTTGTCAATATTACATATAGGCTACATATAAAAGTACGTACAAATGGTCAAAGGCTATTGAATTTTTTTTTTATATAAAACTATTTTGGTAACGGCTGTTTTTGGCCACTACTGGTTAGAATTGAGACCTTGTGATCCTGGTGGCAGTATACGCATTAGTCAGCTTAGATTTTATTTTTCATATTTCGGCCCTTCCTGGCAACTCTTCTTCACGCCTTAGCAACAAATAAGATAAGATTTATTAATTGCCAAGCAGCCCGAGGGCCATGGCAACAAAAAATAAAAAGAAACACCTCACGTACATCACACGAAAATGCACATAACAAAAAAACAACCAAAATAAAAAAAAAACACCTTAACGTTTCTCATATCTTTTAACACAAATTATTTCAAATTATTTCCTATTCCAAAAATCTGTTCCTGTGCTACATCGCTATTCTCAGGAATCTCCCCAATCTCTTAATCGAAACAAAATACTCATTCCTAACAACGGTTATTAACCATTTTTCATCACATTCACTCACACCATACTGCTCTTTCCTCCAATCACTCAGCTCCATACACTCGCAAACCACGTGAACCAAATTCTCATTCTCACACCCACACATGGGACAAAAGTAAGGACCGGATTTACCAATATAACGTCTTCTCGCCCCATTTGGCAGGGTATCTGCCAACATTTCAACAACATTTGCATAAAATGTTTGTCAGCACTGCCTGCAGAAAAGAGAAAATATTGCGGGCATAGAAATTTTCGTCCTAAGTGGCTAGTACAACGTTTGGAATATATCGTGTGGTCTGTACGCCAGACGAATAGAAATGATTGATCGATTACAATCGAGATTCCTTTAATTGTTGCCCTTCATGTTGTGTTCTTTTCTAGGTACTCGTGTCCTCATTTCGTAATATGCCAAGTTTACGAAGACTAGGCCTCCGTGGCACTGGCATCACGCTCATAGGGATAAAGCATTTAGCAGACCTACTGGAGTCTGGTAGCCAGGGAAGCAGAAGGAACGCTCCCGTTCTAGCTGTAAGTTCGGTACATGTGCAGGAATGCTGCCTGGTTCCGTTTCCACGTCCATTCCGGTCTCCCTGTTAAAGGGTATCCAGTCAGAAATGCGAAAACAGTGACGGTCAAAACCACGAGATGCAAAAACAACGACAGGAAAAAACGCGACTGTCAAAACAGCGGAAGTCAAAACCGCAACTGCGACATGCAAAAACCGTGACTGGTGAAAACCGCCTGGCAAAAAAGGTCAAATATCTACTGTCATTTGACTTTCGGACTTGTGAACACAGCATTTATAGAATACTTTTTCTGTACTTTCGTAATAGCATATCTTCATCCTTGGTACGAAGAGTCGAAACGTTTGTTAGTATATCTAAGCATAGTGGACAAATGGAATAAGTAAAGGCTTAGTACAAAACTTTTTACTTATACTTCTAAAACAGTAGTAGCAGGTTGTCTCGGACCCAAGGTGAAACGAAAAATAGTTCTATACTACCTACTAAATCGGTAAAACGAACGAATTCCCGAAATGCATTGCCATCTCTACAGGATACATACGTAATTCGTACCCTACGAAGTCGTGTACGAACGACTTAAGCCTTAAGGTACCGGTCGGTTGAATGCGTGTTCGGGCGAAAAACAGTATACAGTTGCTGCTTTGAGACTGGTGTTCGGTCGATTTGGGTTTGGTATAACTTCGTGGCCCGGTAAAACAGTTGTATCAGTCAGATGCCAGGCACTTACGTCCGAAGTCCATTGACCTTCCTCTCTGACAGAGAGAAGAGAGGTCAAGCTTGACCGATCCGTCTTCATACGAAGTGTACGTTAGGCCAAGGACGGTCTTGACCACTCTCTTAAGGAAGCCTTCCTGCATTAGAGTATAGTTCAGCGTATCGCTCATCAATTTAAAAAATAAAACAAAAGCTGCGTAAGTAGTGGTAACTTTCTTTCAGAACCTTTCACACGTTGACATCAGCTCGAATCCGTTTGGAGACATCATTGGTGACATTCTGACCGTGCTCATACAGCATCTACATGCGCTGGACTGTTTGAAAATCGAAGGCTGCCACCTTACGCACAAACTGTTCGATAAAAGTCCAGAGTTCGAATCTTCAGTACGAGGTAAGCTTCGGAAGGAGGATTAATCCAGACCAAACTGGAGTCTTTCTTAGATAAAAGTGTGCCTTTTGTTTCTGGGCTGCCAGTAGGAACCGAGTAAAAAACAGCATCCTTCGTCTCTAGTACTTACATGCAGTAAAGAAACACACACGACAGGGGGCGGATGTAAATTACAATTCAGAGTTTATCTCTTCACCTTTCATACTTTTTAGACTTTTATGAGGTTTCGATTTCCATAAGCGAGATTGTAGAGACTAAAAGTAAGTGATGTATATCGTGTTGTCTACATTTAGACTGTAGAGGCCAATGGCCTATTTTTTATGGCACTTAGCTTACTCAAGTGCCATATAGCGATCGTAATGTCTGTCGGTCCGTCGGTCTGTCCGCATTTTGCTAGTTTGGGCACTTCCACATGACCTAGGACGATAAAACTTGGCACGCGTATCAGGGACCCGACCGGATTAACTTAAAAATAATCACTTCCCCGATCCCACCATCATTGGGGGAGTGGCGGGATGGGGAATCTGGAAATTAGCAACATTCATAACTTTGAAACGGATAATCGGGCGTGCATTAAACTTGACAGGTATCAAGAACAAGTGTCTTGGATGTTCACTGTCAAATTTTGATCGGATCCGATAATTTGGGGGGGAGCTGGAGGGGGACACCGGAAATCTCTTGAAACGCATTTTCTAGTTTGTGTCAAACCCCTACCCCACACTTGTAAAGCTCTGCGCGGATGAGTCATGCTTTGCTCAAATCTTTGGGTGTTCGGAGAGAGCTTGTCTATTTACGAAGGTCGAAGGGGTTGGGATATGTAGTATGTAGTTGAATGTTAGTAGGGGTTGATAGCAGAATCACAGAGTCGCTACAAGTTCGCCGACGACCTGTCGAGCATTTCATTCCGAACCTCAACTAGGGTCGCAGAGGAAATCACCATCTCATCTATATTTTCCAAGCTAAAACACGACCTTCAAGATGTCATGCTTACTGTTAGCGAAACAAAGAGCCATGTGTTACAAGTTAGCTTCTTAAAATCCGCGATCCCCCCGCAAGACGATATTGGACTAGACATCAAGGATCAAATAAAAATTTTGGGGGTGATTTTCAAAAGCAACCTTAAATGGGATCCGCATGTTGAATCCATTCTCCAAAAGGCTGCCCTATGTCTGAAATCGTTTGCATGCCTTACCCGATTCAATATCAACGTCTCAATTATGCGTGGGCTATACTGCATGTACGTCCGGTCCCAGACCGAATACGCCTGTCCAGCCTGGCATCCAGGACTAACTACTGTGCAAACCGAAAAACTTGAAAATGTCCAGAAACGGGCATGTAAAATTATGCTTGGGGCTAATTACATGTCCTATGATGACAGCCTGCAAAAACTGAGGCTGCAAAGGCTGGCTGAAAGGCGTCATGACCTCACCATGCGCTTCGGGAAACAATGCCTGCAGTCCGAGGTTCACCGTAAAATCCTGCCTGATTTTCAAGAGGCACGCAGCAGTGGGCCGAGTACTCGTCGAGGAATCCTCACTTCAAGGTGCCAACTCCTCTGTCCCCCGCCCCGAAAATCTTCAAAGAGATACCTATCGTCCTTCGTCCCTTACTTCGTGGGCCACTTCAATGACGAATCGATGGGAAAAACGTTAGACGTCTGAAATGTTAATTAATTGTATATAGTATAAATCGTTTTATTTTTGTAACGTATGACGTCCGCCGCTAGCCACGTGCTATTATGGAAATAAAGAGTTTATTATTATTATTATATAGATTAGGGGGCGCTAGGAGGATGAAACTTGGCAGGCGTATCAGGGACCCCACCAAACCATCCTGGAAATAATCAGTTTCCCGATCCTACCGGGAATCCGTACAATCTCTTGAAACGCTTTTTGGGATCCCAAAACGTTAGTGACGGATACCTATGACATCGCAAAAGTTGTCCGTCTGTCCATCTGTCCGTCTGTCTGTCTGTCCGTCTGTCTGTAAGCACGATAGCTCTCGAAGGGATTGAGATATTTTGATGAAACTTGGTGGGAGGATTGGTTGGGTCAAAGTACAGGTCAAGTTCGAAGATGGGCTCTGTAGCCCTATATTTGAGGGTGGGGGAGGGGTTTCAAATTAAGGGGCAAACAAAAAAAAATTTGAAAGCTTTTTAGATAGTTGATTTAGGGGTAAGGAGACACGCTGAATCCGAATATAAAAGTTATTTTCTCGCCGGACTAGTAGTTCGCCCGGAATCCGGCGAAAACCGGAAAATTTGTTAAAAGCAAAACTTGTATTTGAAGTTGATTAGATGTTCGATTTAGGGGTAAGAAGACATGCTGAACACGATGGTGAAAACCATTTTCTCGCCGGACAAGTAGCTAGCCCGGAATCCGGCCGAAATCTGAAAATTTGTTAAAAGCAAAAGTTTTACTTGAAGTTGATTAGATGTTCGATTTAGGGGTAAGAAGACATGCTGAACACGATGGTGAAAACCATTTTCTCGCCGGACAAGTAGTTCGCCCAGAAACCGGCCGAAACCGGAAAATTAGTTAAAAGTAAAATTTGTATTTGAAGTTGATTAGATGACATGACAGATCTGAGGGTAAGAAGAGACGGTGAATCGGTATATGACAATCATTTTTTTACCCGGACATATAGCTCGTCCGGAATCCGGTTGAAACCGAATTTTTCTCTAAGTTAAGGTTTTATTTGAAGTTGATTAGATGTTCTTTATAGGGATAAGGAGATGCGCTGAATTCGTTTCTGAACTATCTTTTCTTGGCTAGACAAGTAGTTCGCTCGGAATTTGGCGGAAGTAAAGCAGGAAGTAAAGCGGAAGTAAAGCAGGAAGTTTCGATCAGTATCGTCAAAATAGATATGGCCTATAAAGGTATATCTGGACTTGATTTTCTCAGATGATTAGCCTGGCGAAGACTGGATCTGGTTTTAAAAGCTAATGCGATAGTCGATTTAGGGGTAGGCAGACCTGCTGAGTCCGTATATGACAATCATTTTCTACCTGGACATATCCTTCGACCGGAATCCGGCTGAAACCAGAAATTTGACAGTAGTATACACTGTCAAGCATTTGGCAACACATTTTCAAATGGAAACGGAGGAATGTGCGTTTCGCACACTTTTTCTTGGGCAACGTTTTGTGTGTAAATCCGTGTCATCTTCCAAAACGTTTCACGAAAAGTGTTGCCATGCAAAAAACGTTTCAGTCGTATTGATCATAAAAACGGTTCCATCCAGAAACCATTGCAAGCAAAAGTGTTGCCAAGTTGGAAGATCCGTTGCAAAAAAAGTGTATGAAACGCACATTCCTCCGGTCCCCTTCCGAAAAATGGTTCATGCAAAACCATTGCAATATAAGTCCTCCGTCCGTTGCCATCCCGAAAAACGTTGCTCCGATGCTGTTCCTCGTGCACTATTTAAAGAATGCACCTCGGGTTCAGAAATCTGCTCATGCACTATACATAAAAGGACTCCACATGGACAGACACCCCCGCTGATGTCAGAAACCTGTGACTGCATATTTGAGAGCAAACAAGAGTGCAATTACGTCGAACAATTGCAGGTCTAACAGTTAAAGGCTGTAAGAGCTTGAAACATAATACGCACTCGAAAACCAAGGTTCCTTTTTAATTCGATTGTGTCTACGTTCATCCTCGATGGAGATACGAAATGGCGTTGCTTTATTTGAAAATAACGAAGAACCAAACAATATACACAATTGACTTCGCAATAACTTGATCGTCGTTTTTTCTTCGAAATTGAAGTTCGGAGGGTCCACACTGTCAAGTAAAAAGTAACTTTTTCAGCCAAACGTTTAGTAACGTATTTGGTTAACTTTTTTAACGTCTTGTTTCAACCGTCAGTAACGGTAACGTTTCAGTTCTGACTGGCGATTCCAAAACGTTACACGCTATTGTTAAACGTTATTCAAGTGTTACTGTTCTGTAACAGTGCAAAACGTTTGCAACGTAACGGCGACGTTTCAAAACATTGACGTTACCATTAGACGTTATTAAAGCGTTGCTGTAGTGTAACGGATCGGCGCGTTTGTAGCGTAACGGAAACGTTTTGTTTCGTTTTATCCGGTTCATTATATGTTTTTGGTGTAAATTAAAGCATGTTAGCTTGCCTCTGTAGGACCGACGTCCTACAGAGACGTAGGTCTCTGTGAGCGGCCAGACTCGCCTTTATTCTGACCAGCTGCCTTAATTCAGCGATTTGGCCTAATAAATAGCCTACTTGTCTGAACAAACAGTTTATGGACTGATACAATTTTTGAGCCTCTTCATGGTTGTCAGGGTTGGGACTGAGTGGATGGAAGGCAAACATCTGAGCTCAAACGGAATGTGGGACAAGGTGCTATTTAGAATGTTGTTCAGGTAAGGTCCGCTAAATATTTGTCCTTAACCACAAGGTTGAGAAACACCAGCGATGCAAATAAAATATCAATTCTACACCCAACGTAACAAAGCTGCCAAATGCTAGTATAAGTACCAAGTGGTAGGTTGTGAAGCAAAACAGAATGTAGGATGAAAGATTGTACAATAGAGGTTTGCTTATTTCAATATCAGCTTGCAGAAATGCAAAGGTTTCATCCAAGGCTTGGCTCTGTTTCTTCTTTCAAGGTTCCAAGCTTTCACAAAACAACACCTAACAGTCTGAAACTCAACATATTTTTTGCCAATAGGTAGGCTAACAAGCATATACATACTTTATTGGAGTTTTTCCTTCACAGATAATTAAGGCACTCAAACTGGCAGGCAACTCTTTACAAATTTTTTTTCTGTTTACCTTACTGCTGGTCCATTGAACCAGGGAATGAAAGAAAAAAGTGTAAAAAATAATGTATGTAAAAACAACTTTTTCAGTTTAATTTTGTGACAGGAAAGTTGCTGCAACAATTTTCTGTTTACTGATACCAAGTTTGATACTGAAACTTTCTACTCGACTGTTCTATAAGCAAGAAACAGGGCCAAGGTGAGCAAAAATTTAGAGAGGTATTCAAATAAGCATGCCTCTACTGTTATACATGCATTCTACAGGCAAATTCTAGGGATTACTGAAACACCCTAGCAGCAACTCTACTTTCCTAATCTTGGGAAATAGACCAGAAAATTTATAATATGGGGTCTGAATGGTTTTGAAAAGGTTATACAGTCCTGTTTAATTGCGTTGAATGGGCCATGTTTAGATAGTCATGTAGATAGAAGGTTACTGATTCCAAGGTGTAAGCTGGGTGTAAGGACTAGGGTCACAAGACCAGTTATCACAAGTTTTATTTTTGGACAAACCTACTTTTAAGACATTATTCAGTCACTCCTCCTGAACCAACTGAGTTGTAGTAATGGAACCGACGCCATTAGACTCGTCTTCTTCTTCCGATCCCGATGGTGTGCAAAAATCTTTAGTTTAACCGCCACAGAATGGTGCAAGTGCGGAAACAATTTATTTTATGCTTCAGAATCTCCAGTTTCGGACAAGTTCAGCAAATTTTCAGACGAGGGTGCAAGTCTGAAGTCTTGGCGATTGTCATATTTACAATTCGACAAGTGATGGAGATTCTCAGTCCAACGATTTGCTTGAATGTCCGAAACTAAAGTTGCTTAAAACATCGTGTCCAAAGTTATGCCCAGGTAGGCACCGTAACGCTCCTTGGGATTTTGAAACTTGGTATTCGTCGCATTCTTTCATTGGCGATATACAGGAAGGGTACCTAACCTCGTTTTTACACTAGGCCTACCTCGATTTTTGCTGCGAAAATGTTAAAATGAAATGTACAAGCTGTCCTGAACGGTCAAGATGCAAAATATGACTTTTTCAAAGTCATGTATCCAAAATACTCAAATTCTGTGCCTTTTTCTCCATTTTGTAACTGTTTTAAAAAGCTGTTTTCTGACTATTGACTTTGCTAACTCTTCCTTTTCCATAATTTGTAAGTAAATTGAGGTAGGGTTAGAAGTAATATTGTTTGGAAAGAAAAATATATTTAACTAGAAATATTGAAGCAATATTTGTTTATCCAATATGTAAACCATTCAGTTAGCTTCAGTCTGGTATTTTTGTCATATTTGTTGGTTCCTTTTTAAGCCACACGGATTCTTCTGAAGGAAAGAATTCACTCAAAATTTGAAATCTTGTCTGAGGTTGGATACCCCTCCTGTATTGAAAAAGCCGAAAATGTGCGCTTTTTAACAGTGTAAATTTCAAGTTTGTAAGTCGAAAACTGCGAGTTCTAGGGTATTTTAGGTCGGAAAAAAAGGAAGTCTGTCCGATAACTGGTCTTGTGACCCTGAGGAAGGATTTACCTCAGGTAATTAAAAGGTAGGTAAGGTCTGTCGAATTTTGGTCCGTAACCACAAGGTTGAGAGAGACCAGTAATTTTAACTTTACACTGGATCTCCCACCAACCCTGTAATAAAGGTGCCAAGACGTTGCTAAAGGCAGGCTAAAGGTGCTCCATCTGATGCAACAGTTGTTGATGGTGAAGGATCAAACACTTCATGTGATCCTTGCAAAGCAGGCAACCACTATCACTACACAAGACATCTCACTAGCAGACACAACGTTCTGCCATATCTAATTTGTTGTGGCACTGCAGAGTGCAGGCGCATTATTCGTTTATTTTATGCTGGTGTCGTTGCGAAATGTTCCATGTACCATAGAGCTATCACGAAAACGGAAAGAAGCATAGCGAGATAAGAGATTCTTTGGAAATATCAGAAAAACAAACTAACGCCTTTTCATCGGGTTTTCAAGATTATTTAAGTGAACAAGTGATGGGTAAAGTCGGGTCTTCACCTTCCAGAATCTGGGTTCCCAGATTTTCCAAGATTTTTTTCTGAATTTCTTCTGCGATACTAAAAAATTCCGGAAATCTAGAAGTTCAAAAGCCCCTTTTTCCGCATTATTTTGATGTACCTTCGGACCGGTTCATATTCCAGATGCAATTTACAGAAGAAGTCAAAATAATTTGGAAGCCCAGATTCCGGAAGTTCCGGGAGGTTAAGACCAGACTTAACTAGATTAGTTGCGTTTTTTGTCTCTGTTCTGTTCGCTGTTTTCTCTCTGTTATATATTTTTTCCGAACTGCAGTTCGAACTGCAGTTCGTAAAAAAACTGAAAATGAAACGAATGCGTTAGTTTTCGATTATAGTTTTATGAACGAAACCTTTCTTGCGCTACACCTGTAACGGTTTGTTTTAGACTGTTTTTACGACATATAACACTTTTTCAAGTTTGTTGAGAAAAAGGGTCAACACTTTAAAAACTGGTGCCACAGAAACGTAAAAGTTGTGCACACACACAAAAATGCTGCCACAAAAACGTAAAAGTTGTGCACACACACAAAAACGTTGCCATTTTTAAAGTGGTTACTAAAAAACGGTATCAATTTGCAGACCTAATCTGCACCGGAAAGCATTTAAATCGATGTGAAGATCGCCACTGCTATTTTTTCTGGGTTTAGGATACATCGAAGAAGCTAAATCTTTAAAAAAGGCAAAATAAATTAAAAAAGTTCGGAACGCAACATTTTTTTTGCAACGTTTTTCAAGGGACGGAATTCAAGAAAAGTCAACTGTGTCAAAACCACCAACAGAAGATACGAAACCACTGCAGACCTTAGGACTACAGTATCCTCGAAGTTTCGTTGCAATCGGATAAAAAACGACGAAGTTACAACAAGAAAAGGGAATGAAAAAAATGTGACCACTTGAAATGTGTTGCCAAATGCTTGACAGTGTAGCCTAAGGCAGGAAGTTTTGATCAATTTCGTCAACGCCATTGACCTTAATCTGTTTCTAAGTTTTAATATTAAAAATGTTCATGTAGTCTGGCGAAGACTGGATATCTTACAAGACCCAATTGTCTGGATCAAAAATTAAGTTTTTGGGATCCCATCGAAATCTTTGATCTTGTTCTAGTTCTTGTCAAATCACTACCCCTTGTCACACTAGTAATAACTCTTTGCATGGAAGAGTCATTCTTTGCTTAAATCTAATCGAAGGTCGAAGGGGTTGGTACAGTCATGTTGTTGAAGCGTAGTAGGAGTTGATATAGATTAGGGGGAGCTAGGACGATGAAACTTTGCAGGCGTATCAGGGACCCGACCGTGTCCTAGACCACGAGGCTAATCGTATTTGTGATTCGACCGACTGCGGGAACAGGTACAGTTTAAGGATTAAAATAAGACCGGCTCTAATAGAGATTATTTAATTGCAGTTCCGTGAAATTTACTTGTTTTAAAGCATTTTTTGGTATAATTGGTCCTTGAATTACGCGTCTTTCGACAATTCGACTTATATTTGACTTCTCCGAGGAATAAAAAAAGAGATGGTCGTTACTTTTTAAGTTACTCCCGTTTGAAGATTTCCTCTAGTTGCCGTCTTTTATGACACTTGAGCTTTCAAGTGCCATATAGCGATCGTAATGTCTGTCGGTCTGTCCGGGTTTTGCTACTGTGGGCACATCCACATAAGCTAGGACGATGGAACTTGGCAGGCATATCAGGGACCCGACCAAATTAGCTTAGCAATAATCACTTCCACGATTCGGCCATCATGGGGGAGCAGAGGGATGCGGAGTCGGGAAACTAGTAACATACATAACTCTGGAACGGGTAATCGGACATGCATGGAACTTGACAAGTTGCAAGGACGGGTGTTTCAGATGTTCAGTTTCAAATCCGGACCGGATCCGATAACTGGTGGGGGGGCTGGAGGGGGAACCGGAAATCTCGTGAAATGCTTCCACATAAGCTAGGACGAGGAAAATTGACAGGCGTATCAGGGACCCCGCCAGATTGACTTGGATATGATCATTTTCCCGATTCAGCCACTGTGATGGGAGTGGAGGGATGCGGAATCCGGAAACTAGTAACATTAATAACTTTGGAACCGGTAATCGGACATGCATGAAACTTGACAAGTGTCAAGAACAAGTGTCTCAGATGTTCAGTTAAAATCCGGGGGGACCTAGAGGTTCGAACCTTCCCAGGAAGAAGAGGAGTTGTAGACCTGCCTTTTTCACTTCTTTTTACTTCAACAAGTGTAAAATAAAATGATATTCGACTCTGTATATAACTCTCAAGCAAAAAACTCCCGCCTACAGTTCGCCTATTCTTACAAGTGCCATATGAGCTTTCAGCTCTTGTTCTGTATTACATTACTATTATTATACCATGAACGTTTAGATGTCGGAGGGAAAATGAAAAGAAAAAAAATTATAAACTGACCTTGGCCACTTATTATTCTTATGTGCTTCTGGCTTATGCTTGCAGTAGATGTAGTCTATGTTTCTGCGGAAGTCGACAAACTTAAAACGGCGTCGTAGAATATGACGAAATTTCTAACTAGCCAATAGCTAAAAGCGGTACCGTCTCAACCGAGAACTTTTCAAATATTTTGTTGTTTTTAGCTCAGCTGCTTTGCATTATTTCCAGCCAGGTCACATTACTTACTTAGTTACATTAGTTTCGTGACCGTTCCAAGCATCAAATCGGAAGAAAAAGAAGATTCAGAAAAGAAATAGAAAAATAGATCTGGAGAGTTTGGTTTCATTATTTATGTTAAAAAAAAACTGAAACACTTGGCTCTTAGCTATTAAAATTTGAACTTGCTCCATTTCACTATTTTAGAGGTGAAAAAAAACACGGTGTCTAAAATTGAGAGAACTTTCCAGGCTCTCAACTGTCCCAGTGGTTCATTGGATACAACAGATGGGGGAGAGCTGGACTGGAAAAGTGGTTGTCTCTTCTCAAAGGAAAGCAGCTACGGGCTGTCGGTATAGGAGGACTGTGCGCGGAGTCCGCGACCATTGACTCCTGCACGGAAGAAAACGTTTGCGGATTCATCAGCGGGATATTCCATGGAATGGCCCAAGTTCCAGTAGAAGAGCTGGACTTGAGCGAATGTGGGATTCATACAACCACTGTCGTTCAGTCGCTAAATAGGTACAGTATTTTCCAATCCGTCTCCCCCACCCCGGGAATTTCCCCCCAAGGTAATTTTTCGCGGTCGGAATTCGTAGGTAATGCCGGAAAAATTAGGTGGAATTGAAACATTTCCGAATCATTCTTTCTAAATTGTAATTAATTATTTTTACTTATTCGCCTAAATTGGCTTGAAGACCCGCTGAAAATGAGTTACTTCGTTGTTCCGCTATTCACGAATAATCGATTTTCAAATAGTGGAATTTCCGTGTGATTTGTGGTGCCTCTTTGCGCTTGTATTTTTGTTGTATGCCTTACGAGAAAGACTTATTATGGCACTTGCCCTTCGGCCAAGTGCCATATAGCGATCGCAATTTCTGTCCGTCCGTCGGTCTGTCGGTCGGTCGGTCTGTCCAGGTTTTGCTAGTTCGGGCACTTCCACATAAGCTAGGACGATAAAACTTGGCAGGCATATCAGGGACCCTAAATGATTAAGTTGGAAATAGTAACTTTCCCGATCCGAACATCGTGGGGGGAGTGGAGGGAGGGGGAATCCGGAATATAGAGGAATTTATAACTTTTGAACGGGTTATCGGATCTCACTGAAACTTGATATTTGGAAAGACCTCGTGCCCCAGACGACCCAGTTAAAATCCGGACCGGATCCCTTGACTTTGGGGGGAGCTGGAGGGGGGAGCCGGAAATCTTGGGAAACGCTTGGAGAGGATGGGTTGGGATGAAACTTGGTGGGAAGAACAAGCACAAGTCCTAGATTCATCACTGACGTAACCGAACCGGATTCGGGCACTGTGGGGGGAGTTGGAGGGGGGTTCGGAATTCTGGTGATCCCGCAATTGCGGTACTTCCTGATGTATTAGGACGATGAAATTGGGCTGGCATATCAAGGGCTCGAAGAAAAGACTTGAGAATGGTCGCTTACATAATTTGACCAACGTGGGGGGAGTGGAGGGGGGAATCCGGAATCTTGAGGTATTCGTAACTTTTGAATGGGTGGTCGGATCTTCATAAAACTTGACATATGGAAAGACCTCGTGTCTCAGATGACCCAATTAAAATCCGGACCGGATTCGGTGACCGGATTTCGAGTTGGAGTGAGGAACCGGAAATCTTGGGAAACGCTTAGAGTCGAGGGATCGGGATGTAACTTGGTGGGAAGAGCAAGCACAAGTCTTAGATAACATCATTGGCATAATCGGGCCGGATTCGGGCACTGTGGAGGAAGTTGGGGGGGGGGTCCGGAATTCCGGTGATCCCGCGAGTTCGGTACTCCCTGATGAATTAGGACGACGAAATTTGGCTGGTATATCAGGGACTCGAACAAACCGACTTGAGCATAGTCACTTGTATGATCCGACTGTCGTGGGGGGAGTGTAGCGATGGGGAATCCGGAATCCAGTGGCGTTAATAGCTTTTGAACGGGCGATCGGATTTGGATGAAACTTGGCAAGCGGAAAGAGGTGCCGTCTCAGATGTTCCGTGTCAAGTCCGAACCGTATCCGATACTTGTGGGGGGGGGGTGAAGGGGATCACCGGAATTTTCGTGAAACGCTTAGCGTTGGGGGATCGGGATGGGATTTGGTGGGAAGAACAAGCATAAGCCCTAGATATATTCACGGAGAACCAGATCGGATCGGGACTCTTTGAGGGGAGTTGAAGAGGGTTTCCCGGAATTTCGGTGATCGCGTTTTAGGATCCTTCCACATTTGTGACGATCACTCATCTACTTTCTTACATCACCTACTCGTACAAGTGCCATATGAGCTCGTAGCTCTTGTTTTTTTTGTTCAGGCACTAAGCAATCGTCACCAATCTCACCACTACCCACTGAAAAGCCGCATTTGTGTTGAGATTAAAATTTCCCGCGTCATAGTAGAATTTGCGATGTGGGGACGGCCGGAGATATTCTGAGCCTCATAACTAGAGCAGATAGTGGAAAATAAAAAAAAATCACTTTGCATGCAGAATCCAAATAATTCAGTGTATCCAATTAAATGACACACAAATAAGTTGGCTTTTCAGTTAAACTTTAAGGGTAACGAAACATTCCAAATCAACGTCTGAAGTTTATTTTTTCGCTGGACAAGTAGTTCGCCCAGAATTTGGGAAAAAAGAAGTTTGTGAGAAGTAGAACTTCAATTGTCGAAAAAGGGGTAAAAAGACACGCTGGCCATCTGTATCTTTAATTAATATCCCTGCCGGACTGATATTCGGAAAGAATCCGGAAGAAAAAAGGAATTTTGGTGTTGCTTACAATAACTTGATCAAGCCGGGTACCCACAGTAGGGTAAAATGATATAACACCAGTACACTGTGCAGTCCCATGATACCAGTCCTATCCTACCCAGTGCCAAAATTTTCTGGTATTCCCCTGATTTTAAAAGAAAAAAGTTCCAACCGTGCGATAACAATTGTTATCGCACAGCCAGCCATGCGATAACAAGTGATATCGCACGGTTGGAACTTTCTTCTTTTAACATGAGGGGAATACCAGAAAATTAAAACAAATGTACTAGTGTTATAATCATTATCGCCCTTGCTTTTCTTTGGGCGATAATATATAATGTTAAGTCGGTCCATCTGCTTATTTTTCCTGCTTGGTAAGTATTGCCGAGGGAAGCCGGCGACGACGATCCATAAATAAGACATACAAAATCGTTCCTCCAGCTTCGATTCCCTACCAAGTCTATATAGTTGGGGCGGAATCCGGCGAAAAAGGGAAATTCGTTCATTATTGTAATGTCTTAGTAAGTTGCTCGTGTCAGTCTGGTGTATAGGGATAACAAGGTCTTTCTGCTTTGTTTTTCCACCAGCCACACATCATAACGGCCGGAATGTGGCGGAAACCGTGAACTCCGGAAAGAACAAATCATCTGATAAATATAATAAGACATGGAGAATGTTCATAAAAAGATGTCAGATTCAGGTTCAAAACGTTCTGTGAATTTCCGGCTAGCATTGATATCCCGGCTCCAGTCTGGGCTAGACCAGAAATTCAAGACAGAAAATAATTACCTCATGGGAAAGATAAAGGGGTTCTGGCGGAAAAATATAGGGGTTGCCCACTTTCAGTTTCAGTGTACAGAAAGTGCCCGGTGCCGTCACGGCCGATACCAGTCGGAACCGGCTATACCACGTGTTAGAACATTAAAATTGGCATGTTTATAAGCGTTTGAAAGATGAATCGCTTAAAGTTTAACCGAAAAGGGCTGGGATAGGACAATCTAGTTAACCTTCACTTGTTCACGTAAATTGGCTTGAAGACCCGATGAAAATGCGTTACTTCGTTGTTCCGCTATCCACGAATAATCGATTTTCAAATAGTGGAATTTCCGTGTGATTGGTAGTACCTCTATACGCTTGTTTTTTTGCTGTATGCCTTACGAGAAAGATTTATGTTGTTGTTTTTTTTGTTCAGGCAAAGCAATCTTCACCAGTCTCCCCACTGCCCACAGAAAAGCCGCGTTTGTGTTAACATTAAAATTTCCCGCGTCATAGTAGAATTTTCGTTGTGGGGACGGCCGTAGAAATTCTGAACGTCATAACTGGAGCGGATAGTGGAAAAATAGAAAAATCCCTTTGCAGAATCTAAATAATTCAGTGTATTCTGTTGAATGACACAAAAATAAGTTGGCTTTTCAGTTAAACTTTAATTTCTGACCTGTACCGGTGCCGGCAACGCTAAGATGCCTAAGGGGTGTACAGCAGTTACCGGGGGTGGGTAACCCGTCGGGATGAATAATGACTTGCGACGACAGAAAATGCAACAGAAACGATTGTCTGGATAAGGACTTCTTGGAACCCCCCTTGGGCTTCCACCGAAGCCTTTGGTGTTACAATTTCTCGTAATTAACATTTCCTATCTAATTCTGGTAATTCTGAAAATGTCTTTAAACGCTAAACAGTAATTCTATGTTGCTGTCGTGTTTATTCTAGTGCTTTGAACAATTCAGCCGCTAATAATTGAAGTGGGACCCGCCAATTCTCTTAGCGTAATGGAATTTGTAACCAGTAAAGTTGCTATGCTCAACTCAGATAATGGGAGGAACATGCAACTTTCCATTCCTGAAATTGAATTATGAAATTTGGAAACGAATTGGTGAGCTAAAATCTTTATTCGACAATCTTTAGTTTAGGTATGTTGAACGAATTAATGCAAAATGTGTTACCCACTTCATTTGATTTGACGTAATCCAATCCTGCTCTATATGACATTGTCCGAAACACGCCGGTGACCCCTGGGAAGGACAAGAAACGACACCCAACACCCAAACGAATCCTCAAAATCGACTCAAACCCTAGGTAAACCAGTCAAAAATGTTTGTCGTGGGTGACGTTTCTAGTTCTTCGCTAGACACAAGGCGATCCTTCGTCGGCACGAAGACTCTGTTAGTCACCATGAGTATAAGCGGAGTATGGACAGGAAAAATATGAAAGGAAATAGAAATAGATCTATCAAAGAAGATGGCAGTAGCACCATCACGCAATACGGGGAATTCTCCTTGCTGAGTGAAGGCATAATGAGAAAACCAATTTTGGACAGCCTCGTATGGATCGAAAGTGCCAAATCTTTCACTAACAAGCGAGTTTCTAGTCCGTGATGGTATTGGAAATTTTTTGGTTTTTACCGTTACCGAATCTTTTAAATTTCTTGTTACCGTTACCGAATCTTTTAAATTTCTTGTTTTATAACATATGTAGTTAAACACCAATTTTACGAGAACCCTAGTTTTATACCTATCACTTTTCCGTCTGTCTGTTTGTCGGCCCACTGTTCAGATTATTTTATTAACAAATACCAACTCTCAACTACTATCACTTGAAAATAACTGTTTTCGTTGTTTTTATGGCACTTGCAGCCTCTGGCTCAAGTGCCGTATACCGATCGCAATTCCGTCTGTCGGTCGGTCTGTCCGAGTGTTTTGTCACACTTTTTCGAGTTAGGGTACTTCCAGATGTGCTGGGACGATGAAACTTGGCAGGCCTATCAGGGACCCGATATAACTAACCTGGAAATAATCAGTTTCCCGATCCGACCATCTGGAGGGGGGGTGTAGGGCCGGGGAATCCTGAAAATTGAGTAGTTTTTGTCACATTTTTTCGAGTTGAGGTACTTCCAGATGTGCTAGGACGATGAAACTTGGCAAGAGCATCAGGGAACCGACCAAACTAACTTGGAAATAATCAGTTTCCCAATCCGACCACCTGGGGGGGGAGTGGAGGGCTGGGGAATCCGGAAAGTTGGAATAGAGTGTAACTTTCGAACGGGTGATCGGATTGGAATGAAACTTAATAAATGAATAAATGACATACCGCTGACGTCCCGTTTGAAGTCCGGACCGGATTCTACATCTATGGGGGGGAGAGACCGGAAATCTCGAGAAACGGTTAGAATGGAGGGATCGGAGTAAAACTTGCTGGGAAGAACAAGCATCTGCTCCAGATAAATCCTTTATACAATTGGACTGGATCCGGACACTTGGGGGTGGGGGGGTGGAGGAAACTGTTCTCGGAATTTCGGTAATGACGGTTTGGGGGATTTTCACGACGAAACTTGGGAGGCGTATCAGGGACTCGATCTAACTGACTTATAAATACAAATTTAGTTGATCCGATAGTCGTGGGGGGAGTAGCGGGAGGGGGAATCCGGAATATTGAGTCATGCGTAACTTTGGAACGGTTGATGGATTTGAGTGAAATTTGATAATTGAACAGAGGTCATGTCCGGAAAGGATCTGACAACAATTGGGGGGGGGGGGGTACGTGACCGACTTAGACTGGTGAGATCGGGATGGAACTTTGTGGGAATAACAAACAGATGCTCTGGATAAATCACTTACAGAACCGGATTGGCTCCGGCGACTGTGGGGAAGTTTGAGAGGGGGGGGGGTCCGGAATTCCGGTGATCGCGATTTAAGGTACTTCCAGATGTGCTAGGACGATGGAACTTGGCTGGAGTACTAGAGATTCGACAAGATTGGCTTAGAAATCGCCACTTTCAAAATCCGACCATTCCTTAAAATAGCCTACCAATCTTGACTGTAAATCCAGAAAAATACTTTTAAGCAAAATATACATTTTCATGATCCCCATGAGCCCATTATTATTTTTGCCCGCAAGGGTTTTGCTTACAAATGAAGTTCTAGCTCCTTTAAAGTGCGCATCTGAACCGCCATGTCGAAAAGTAACCAAGTTTTCGGTAGATATAAATGCACCCTTTTGACCCCCACCCCTTAGAACTAATGAACTAAATCAGTGTCGAAGTGGACCTCCTATCCGACTAACTTGAGTTCCAAAAACAATAAGAGCAAGACGCTCATATGGCACTTGCAAGGCTGGGCAAGAGGATGAAAGTAGGTGTTTGCCAAATCATGGGTTTGTTCTGATCATTTGTTGGAAGTCACGAGAGTGTATCGTTTGGTAGAAAGCATTCTATTTTGGCACTTTAAGGGCGCTAGAAATTCATCCTTAAAGGAACAGAAAACTTGACTCAAACTTGACTCGGGGAGCTAGTTAACATATCAAGAATGTACCCTGAGTCGATATTGAGAGTAAGAAAAATTCTCGTTACGACCATTGCAGTTTCCGGGCATTTTCCGAGAATTCGACTTTGAGCAAAAGGTTCGCAAAAGCAAAAGGTTTGTGTGCCGTGACTAGGAATCGAACCCCGGCCGCCTTGTCGGGGAGGTCGTTACTCTGTAGTCTCCATGTAAAAAGGAGGACTTCTACAGTACATGAGTGCATAATTACAGTGCATAAGGGGCAAGGGCCTGCCAGCTAGCTTTGGGAACACTAAGGAGGGGGTTCGAGACGGTTCGAGATGACAAAGAAGGGGGGTTCTGTCGACAATAAGACCCTGTATATTTATCCAAGCCCCTCGGGCGATTCGATGGCCGAAAGTTGCGTAGTCAAGTTTACTGTTCCTTTAATCAAAATGATCCTGGGCCCTTTAGGATCATGTATATTGTTGTTGTTTTTTACTTTTCGGTTAAGATGCGCACTTTAAGGGTGCTAGAATTCATTTCTAAGCAAAGCCCTTGAGGCAAAAATGATATTTTGCTTAAAAGTATTTTTTGTGCTTTGCGGTTAAAATGAGTACTTTAAGGAATGGTCGGGTCTGGAAGGTGACAATTTCTTAGCCAATCTTGTCAAATCTCTAATGTTCAAGCCAAGTTTCATCGTCCTAGCACGTCTGTAAGTACCTTAAATCGCACTCACCCAGAGTGCCCGAATCCAGTCCGGTTCTGTCACTGAAGTATGCTTATGCTTGTTCTTCCAACCAAAGTGTCATCCCAATCGTTACACTCTAAGCGTGCCGCAAAATTTCCGCTCCCCCCCCCCCCACCCGTTCCCCCACACTGATCGGATCCTGTCCGCATTTGAAATGTGACATCTGAGACATAAGTTCTTTCCCATTACCCATTCAAAAGTTTGTTCGATTTGTTACCTGCCAATATTGATTGTAGATGAAATTTGAACTCCCAAGTATTATCAGTCGGTCGCTTTATTTTGTGTCTGGACAAATACACAAAGCCGTTCCTTTTTTATGTATAAACGTAACTAGTGAAACGAAATCTTATTTTCAGGCTGCTGGTTCGAACAAAAAACCTCCGAAAACTGCACCTTGACAAGAACTCAAACCTTACATTCGTCGAGCTGACCTCTCTGCTGAAAAATTTGCTGCAGAAAAGATGCCTCCTTGAAGAACTGACCTTCACCGGTTCAGAGGAAATCTTCCCCCATCGGCTATTTGCTCAACCCCCTGACGGTAGAAACCCGATTGCGTCCGTACAAGATGAACAGTTGCGAACCTTTTTAGAACTACTGGCAAAGTTTTACACGACCGAAACGTTAGTGAAAGTTGAGTTTACTCTACATCCCAAGGTGTCGGAACAGTGGTGTGGTTTCCTTAAAGGGATGTGGGTGACGGCGAAGGGCAATAGCGGTCGAGTGACGCAAGGTGAAAGAGGCCGAGTTGTAATGGTCTGTACGAAACTTTAGCACACAATTTGAAAGTGGTATCCGTACTACAGAAATCTTAGGAATCCTTACGCGGGCAGACCTATCGTGTGGAATCAGGGCCGTATCCAGGGGGGGTTAGGGGGTTCGACCCCCCCCCTGAAACCCACAAAAATAATAGTTTTTTGTAGGCCTTAACCTCTGATCTATGTCTTTTTTGTACTTTTTGGTCCGACCCGTGGGCAACCCCCCCCCCCCCCCCCGAAATAAATTCCTGGATACGGGCCTGTGTGGAATGGAAACTCTTGTGGAGTTGAAGGACTTTTGGGACGCCCACGTTATCGCGTTTGATTAAGTAGTTGCGTTGCGTAAGTTTTTTCAGGTCGATGTGGTCGATTCGTAGAATGTATTTCATTTCCGCCGTCTCCTGCAGCCTAGATTTTCTAATTTTTTACCGCTCATATTTGTAATGCATTGTTACAGTGTTACGCAGCTTCTTGTAGAGATACTCAGATATGTTGATAAATTCCACGTCTGAAATATTTTATTAAAAACTTGGAAAAGCACACAATCAACCTAGCAAAGTGTCTTCATTTCGAACGTATTCACCGATATCTGCCTGGTGAAAGGCGATGATTGCCATGGGGTCAGCATGTCGACATTCTGCTGTAGACTTCGCAGCAACCCCAAAACCCTGAAAGTCGAATTACAAGGTCATTAGGTTATCCGGTTTTAATGCCATGAGCGCCTCTGGAGGTGCAGGAGGAACTAAGGTATCAGGCTATCCGGACTAGGCGGTCTTCTTAAGAAAAAGCCGAGGAATGTTGAAGACCGTCGCCGAGCTATCAGCTAATCATTCACAGATGTATTGTTTTGATTGTTAAAGCATCCGCACCAGTAACTTTGCCCAGTCATTCTTTTATCTCCACTCCAGTCACTGAATTCTCTGTATCACAGAATTTTGCTCTACCAAGAATCGCAATTTGTCTTTGTTTTTTTAACCATACGCGAAAATCGAACACGACAAAATGTGTGCGAATCTAGAAGCAAATGACGTCAAAAGACTTTCTTTGATGATTTCTTGATGAAAAAAAAAACACGCAAATTAACTCCTTTTGGAGCATGCGGTGTAAGTTACTTCTCGAACACAACTTCTAGCCAGGAAACTGGAACGGCAATGTTTCGATTATGCCCCTCAGCCCCCCCCCCCCCCAGGTTTATTAAAACGCGAAACTGTTGCAGGGTTTGGTCCAAAACGCTCTAAAATGTTAGATGCATGCTGTTTTCCTGTTCAATCGACCCCTATTCAAATTCTTCGGGCAATTAGGTTCATCTGCAAATGTATGGTTTGTCCGGAACCCCGATTACCAGCCCATCTACGAACCCGACCTTATCATTCCGTCAGGAGTCACAGTGCCGACACAGCCATATGTAGAGATCTTACGCTGATATTATATGTCTAAGCCCTTAATTTCATTTTAGACCCCAAGAGGCGCTCACATCATAACGTTTCCAAAATTTTCGCCTACGGCGCCTTTCCTAGTATTTTTCTATTTAATGGCATTGTCTGGATGGATGAACTTGCAACTGTTTATGTATTAATATAAACTGTAATTAGTTAATATGCAAATAGTTAGTGGTATCTAAGACGTTTCTGGATCTACTGGTGACTGGTCCTAGTGTTATAGCCCGTTTTCGGACTTACCAGAACCTGGCCGGGAGTCAGGTGCTGGAGAGAAGCCACCGGGAGATGGTGATTAAAAAAACAAAAAAAAGTACCACAGGCCATTGAAACCAAAAACTACTCGGGATGCGACGAACCAACCTTTTATTAAAAAAAAATGATGCTCACAGGTATCACAATTCACAAAGAGCCGTAAACTGTGATTGATGTTCTGCCGGGAAATTAGTGATTAGGCTATTATTTTCATTTTAATTTCCCAGATTTCATGCTCGAAATCGCTGCTGTTCAGAACTATTCCACCAAAAGCGGTTTTAACGTTGATACTTACCAAGGGAAGATCAGCCATGTTGTAAACAACGACACCCTGGTACTGGGAGGTATTTTCTGTTATTCTGCCAAGCCCAGCTTTCGTGATGTGGTTCCCATACAAAAACTGCATTTCAGTTGACGGCTTGACCCATACCTTAAACTGAAAACAAAAGAAAGGTTTATCGCTGAAATATTCGAACGAGTGCAAAAGCGAATAAAAGTAAAAATATGTAGAGCTGGAAAGAAAAGCCGAAAATTTCCGTTCGTTTTCCGGCTGCTACTAAAGTTGCCGAAAAGTTGCGACGATTTCCGGCAAAAAACGATAAGATTGACGATAGAACAGTAATTCGAAAGTAAACCAACTGGTGTCATCCTTTACGCAGTGATTGTTAACTTCTATTCTTAACCGTCCACTGTTTTGCCATAAATGAAAATGGGAAGTGGGAGGCGATTCCAGAAATAGGTTTCCTGCTCTTTTCGCGATGAGATCCGCCCGCGGAACGTGTTCCTGGATCTCGGCGAAAACCCTTGTTGAAGCATGGCTCAGTTGGGATGAACTAAAAGTATCAGAAATACTTCTCCCTTGCTTCAAAACAAAACCATCTAAATAAGGGGTCATGTCTTCACCATATCACTTTAACCCTTTCTTTTTTGTAACTTCTTCTTTCCTTTTATTTACTTGAAATTCATTTCTCTTTCGGTTTTCAGTGTTGTTTTTCACAACATATAACACAAGGATCTGCAGTTTGAACAGACAATATTTGGGATGTTTTCGGTTCTCATTTTGCAAACGTTATGCATAACAAGCATTGCCAGTAAGAGTCGAAATACCCCCAAAAAAGCATTTGCCGACTTTTCCAAAATCAGGATTACAAAAAAAAGGCAGTAGATGTCTTGTCTTGTCGGGTGTGAATGCGCTCGGCTTTCGTCCTAAACGCCGCCAAATATAAACTGTCAGTCAATCGTCCAACGTTATAGTCTCCTACTCAAAATTAACACTGAATTGTCACATTCCTTAACTCACAGTCTTGTGGTAAGGCCCGAAGAGCAAACAAATTTGCATAATGCCTCAAGCACTTGTCTTTTCCTACTGTCCAATCAGTGGATGTTTTTCCGCTGTGTTTAAGCTCTTCTCGTATTCATAACCTTTTAACGCATAACGTCTGAAAATCATAACAGTTAACATCCTAAGTATTATCTGTTGAAACTGCGCTTCCTTGTGTTATCTGTCACGAAACTTGTGACAGTGTATTAACCTGCCTGCAGGTAGGATAATTCAAAACATAATGATAAACATAATTCAAAACAGTATGGTGTATTAGTCATTCATCCCATAAGTTTAAACAGACCGATCAACTGAAGGAAATAAAGAACACTTGATGAGAGACCTTCAGTAAATAATCTTTATTTCTGTTAAAAACAAATCTCACCTGAGCATAAGGTGCCAAGTAATCAAGTGCAGTAATATGAAGATGAAACTTCTTTGTTTTAGTGAATTTTCCAAAGCATGTGCCAATGCTAATCAGATGATCTTTCTCTATCACTGCAGCTCTTCTCAATAGTTCTTCTGACATGTAGTATACCCTATCCTTGTGGAGACGGAAGCAATAAGGACCATCTGAGCGGTCAATCAAGAGTTTCACATTTTCACCAATGCTGGAAAAAAATGTTTTGTTTAATTCCCATAACGAATGCCCCCCCTCCCCTCCCATGTTGTGAATGAAAAAAAGTGAAATTGGCACAGGGCATGCAATTCTTTCAGAAAATAGTTGGTAAAATGACCAGCCAGTCAGTAAAAACCTTGATCCCTCCTTAAACATTTTGGCTACTAAGGACTCTTGTCCTCAGCTACACTGAACAGTAGGTAGGGTAAACATACAGAGTCTGTTTGATAAAATAAAAACCCCTCCCATCCTTATGCCTGGATTCATATGGCTTGGGTCCCGAAAATAGAGGTTATAGGGGTTGCTTTCTTAATTTTCAAGAGAATCGGTAAAATTTCAAATCAATCAAATCATTTTGTGCTGAACTTAGGTCTTAGGAAGATGTGGATGTTGCCTAACACTAAAAAGAACGAAAGAATATAAACCTAACAAATATGCATACACAGCACAAGTACAAACAATAAACACATGCAAACCGGTATTGACAAGGAAACTAGTAGGCTAATATGAATTGACGAACAAATTGGTATTAGCATACAAGGTATTTATCAGTTATTCTGTATCTCAATAAGAAGCCTCCTTGAATGTGGATGTCCAGTTTGGCATTATATTCTGACAAAAGAAGATACAGACTCCATTGAATGTGTACAGAAACGTGTTTTCATGATCATATGTCAAGGATTTGGTTGAAAATGAAAGTCATTTTGTGTGTTAGTCATCTTGTGAATTAAACATGTACCGTAGTTTAATTCTCAAAACACCAAATTCATTTATTTGCTAGTCACTGAGTTTTCACTTACTATCAAATATTTATTCTGTTACAGTTTTTATGTCACACCATTTTAAGTTCGTGAACTGACATTTTGATTATTTACCCAGACCCAGTCAACATGCCCTTTGTCCTCAAGCCATGGTTTGTTGTTCTTCAGAACAAAGAAAGTAAAATGAAGTCAGATTGAAGCCATTCCCTTTAAATTTTCTGAATTTTTCGTTGTTTTTGCTCAGTTGCTTTTGCAAGTTGTGCTTTACTTTCCTCATTGCTCAGATTATCCCAACAGAAGAAACAGAAGTCAGAACTTTAAAATATAAACAGCAGACCAAATTAAACATATCACCTGCATATCACATATCATTCTTACCAGACTGGAGTTTTTGCTTACTGCCAAATGCATGCACTAAAACGAATGCATTAAAAAAGACAAAAAATTCCTGGTTTCATAATGTGTGTCAAAAGAAAGTTGAAACACTCTAGTCTTAGTGGATATTTAAGTTCTTAATATTCCATTTGACAATTTCAACGGAAAAAAAGCAAAACCAATGTACAGGATCACTTGGTATTTCCTCATGTTTTCAATGCAGTAACAACATTCTCAAACTTTTAATGTCCCTGTGATATTTCACACTTGTCCGAAAAATGATAGAAATATCTAGAAAGAAAGATCTACTCTTCTTCTTTTTTTCCAATATTTGTCCTTCTTACTCATTTTGACAGTATTCCCAGTTTATTAAAAATACGATAACAATCCCAAAACTTGAGTTGAGATATATTTCCGTCATGGCAGACCTTTTCAATCTAATTGGCTGGTTTTCGTTGTTAGTCTGCTGTTTTGTAAACCTCAACATCAACATTTTCAGCATCATCATAAATATTATGTGTTTTCAAATATATTAGTCTGCTGTTTCCTAAAGCTCAACAGCAACATTTTCAGCTTCATCATCAGTTCCATGTGTTTTCAAATTACGAACGGCACATGGATGGAATAAAAAACAGATGCAAAAGGTGGGTGATCCTGTAGTCCATGATATAGAGAAGTGTTCAAAAAAGAACCACTGTACAGGAGGGGTACCTGACCTCGTTTTTACACTACCTCGATTTTTACCGCGAAAATGTTAAAACGAATTGTACAAGCTGTCCTGACAGTTTAGAGGCAAGATATGACTTTTTTCGAAGTCATATGACCAAAAATATTCAAATTCTGTGCCTTTTCTCCATTTAGTAGCAGTTATGAAAAGCTGTTTTCTGGCTATTGACTTTGCTAACTCTTCCTTTTTCATCATTTTTACCTAAATCGAGGTAAGGCTAGAATGCAGTAATCTTGTTTGAAAAAGAAAAATAAATTTACAGGAGAGGTACCCAACCTCAGACAAGATTTCAAATTTCCAGAGAAATCTTTTTTTAGTGAAATCTGTCTGGCTTAAAAAGGAACCAAAAAACATGACAAAAATACTAGAGTGAAGCTAATAAAATGGGTTACATGTTGGGGATATAAATTTTACTTCAATATTTCTAGTTACATATAAATTTCTCTTCAAACAGTTTCACACAGGTCAGATTGCTTGCAAAGTGATGAAAAAGATAGAGGTAATAAGGCTAATAACCAGAAAATCCCTTTTTAAACCAGGTTCAAATCAAAGAAAAGACAAATAATTGTAATATTTTGGGACATAACTGATGGAAAAAAATGCAGATTTTGCTTCTTGACTGTCAGGATAGCATTGAACTTTCATTTTAACATTTTCGCGGCAAAATTCGAGGTTGCGTAAAATGAGGTCAGGTACCCCTCCTGTAACTAGAAAGATTGAAGCAATATTTCTTTATCCAATATGTAAACCATTCAATTAGCTTCAATCTAGTATTTTTGTCATATTTGTTGGTTCCTTTTTAAGCCAGACGGATTATTCTGAAGCGAAGGAAAGACTTCTCTGGAAATTTGAAATCTTGTCTTGAGGTTGGATACCCCTCCTGTAGACTTATAGTTTAATCCTGGAAACACCATATTAAAAAGACGTGGTAACAAGCAGTACCCAAGAAAAGTAGAGCCAAAAGGGAGCATATAATATGTTCAACATAGCCAAAATTATCAGAGGTGACCACTAAACCATTTTAGCCAAACTTGTTAAAAAACTGGATAATTAGTACATTTTGAGGCCAACTTTTACTTACAACTTTGACAATTTTTCGAAGAAAATTCTTGTTTCTTCGTCTGTTAACGGCCTCATGATTTAAGCGCGGCTTAGCAACGTGGAAAAAGAATTTGAAGCTTTCGCGAGACCGTGGAAAACCATAGAGGTAAGCTGCAACGAGCCCACGACGCCATCTATGATAGACGCGTCACCGCCAGTGCCAATACGCTCTTCATAAAATTACATCCAGATTAGTTCTTTTTTGGCCGCTAGATGCGCTGGCATAAAGTAAACAATGACATGTTACTTCGTGGTATACGTTTATCCGGATTTGTTTGGCCATTTCCAACTTGTCTTAGGCCTAGCCATACTTGAAACTTCATAAAATGCCTCTACCTCTGTTTGTTCTCAATCCAACTCTGTTTTATCAGTCTACATCAAGTTTGTCAATTTTGGCTTCCGACATCATTGCTGACTGCTGACCACTTTACGACGGGGCTAATTAGCGGGTCGGTGTGAGCCGAAAGCCTAATCACTCATTCTCCATTCCGACAACTTGTCCCCCCTTCTCACGTGTGATTGTTATTGTTCCTCTAGCACATCTGGCGATAATTCGGTATTGGATTTTATGAAGAGCGTATCAGCGCCAAAGACAAGGTTCTTCGACCCTTTTCCGCTTAAAATTACTGACTACGGGCATCTGACTAAAAATTTAAACAAACTTTGTCAGTCAAAAACAATAACAGAAAGATCGAAATTTTCTCTTCGAAATTCGTTAATTCGCAGTTGGAATATTTTTACCTCAAATTTGGATACTTCAAAGTCAACTCAAACAACTAAACGCAAATTTATAACTCATATGATGCTTGATTGAGAATGTATTATGTAGATAGATATTCATGCGGCTGGCTTTTGGGAGGTTGAGTTTGTTCCCAGTAATTTGGTAAATGAAGATACTGGGCCTGGAGAATTGAGATTATTCGGTTCGGGATCTTAGCATCTATCCTTGGACTGATACCCCTTTTCCTCGGGTCTTGTTACCTTTCACTTCATTTGTACTGTTGGTGTCGCTTGACCGGCTGGTGCTGACGAGAGAACACGCATCATTATACAAATAGCATGAATGGCCTGTAATGTATTATGAACGTTGTATCTACTTTAGCAGTTTTCCAATCCCGTGCGTTAAGAACGTGCTCTCTCCCGGCTCTGGACTGTTTTGTTATTGTATATTTATATGACAGTGTCGACAGTTTCTAATATTATCCAACTAGACTATGTCCTGATTTTTCCAGAAAAACTAAATTATTTAGGTGCTGTAATTAGTCTGTAGACATTGTCATGGTCCAGTTCATTTTCACTTTTATTTATTTTGATTTTTTGAACGTGATTTTACATTTTTTAATCAAAAATATAATCACAATTTTACAATCACAACAAAAGAGATCGTTCATAACATAACAGATCATAATCGAACTTATCTCATAATGGAGATAATCTAGTTGAAAAATCAAAATAAATAAAAGTGAAAATAAAGTGGGCCATGACATTCATGCACTACAGACTTGCATCACCTAAATAATTTCTACTTTTTCGAACAAAATCCACGTGGATGCATTTCCCGAGTTCTCGGTGTTTTCTGTCCGGGGAGTCCCCACGAAGTAAGTCCCTTTATCCTCGTGGTTCACTTTGACTTCACAAGGAACAGTGAGAGTACGCCTTTAGTAGTGGCAGCAGGGTGACAGTTATCTGGAGGTCCTATCCGCGGCAGGCCTGCTGCGATATAATATGCAAATAATCGGCTCTGTCCGTCGCATGTTTTTCGAATAAAGTGAACTGAATTGATACTTAGGCTACATCACATCATTCTGAATACATCATCACTCCCACCTCACATTCTTGTTTGAACTGAATTCATCATCCTAACTTTTAAGGCATATTTCGCAGACGAAATCTGTTCATCCGGGTAGCAACAGGGAATAAGCTGTTTCCTCCATGCCTTATCGGCCTTAGCTGGTGTCGTTTTCGGCACTGACGATAACCCAAACTCGACGACTAGCCTATACCGAATCAAACGCTGGGTATATGCAAATCATTTACTAAGCTTCGGCTGACTTCGAGCTCGTGGTTTTCTACCACAGGTCACATCTACTCCAAACAACAGTGAGCTTGGTCAGCTTGGTATATCGTATGCAAAGTATTTGACAGAAAATATGAATATTTGCGCAAAGTGACTGTCTTTTATTCTTCGTTTTTATTCGATTATATACAAAAGTAAAAAACAAGATTCAAGCAGACCTTAATTAATAGCTAGCTCCCAATATTTCACTTGCCAAGGAAATCCAGGATCGATCTCTGTCGTTTTGCCGGCCGAGGCGTCGCGATATCCTGCTGCTGTCGTTTCGATAGTATTTCTTGCCTAATGGCCTGGGGCAGAGATTCGAAAACTTCTGGATCACAGTCAGGAGGGCAATGGCAAAGATTTTCTGAACTGATACTCTTCACTCTGACAGCCTGAGGAGACTTGTAGCTTGCAAGCACTTCATTTTTAATGTCTAATGGTAGCTGCTCTAAGACACTAAAATCGATGACCATGGAAGGGTCATCGGTGACACCAGTGAAACGACTGCAGGCACTACCCCCAGATTCGGTCGGCTCTACGAGCTGTCTATCCGAGGTCGGCGCGACAGTCAAAGTCACTTCCCCTCCCTCCTCAAAGTCACTTGGAGTTGGAGTGTAGTCTCCAAAACATTCTGATACGGCACAGGTGGATGAACCGGCATTATCAGTTTTCTCCATTGAAGGAATCCCAGGTTTCGTGAGACATGTAACCGAGGCTGTCGAATCGGGCTTGCTGGTTTTGGATTCTCGGGCAGCGAAAAACGACGCGAGCGTACGAGATCCGTTAGTCTGTGATTGCACCTCCGACAGCTTACTGAATGATATTCCGAACAGAGTAATGTACAGACTTGGTTGTTTTTCTACCATTTTGTGAACTAGCTCGGAACACTTCTTCAATACAACCGTCTGAATATCGTTAAGCATAATACTGTCAGCTTTTCCACGGAATATAGCACTACTAATACTTGCCTGCTTTGACTCTCTGATAGTCTTCCCTGAAGCCTTGTCAAAAATTCGGATAGAAGTCTTCACAGAGCCTGGTAGACGGCCGTCTTCGATGAGTAACTTGGCTACCCTCAGCAAAACTTTCCGAAGCTTCGCTTCGCAGTGACTAAGAGACGTCACTGGTTCGCAGCTGTCTTCCACACCAATACTTTTGTTTCGTTCGTAAGTCTTTACCTCCGAGTCATCATCCCCATAAGATAGCCTCATCAAACGGTTGGCAACTTGCTTGTCAAACACTTTTTCAAGATCAAGGAGACTGCATGTCTGTAGGTTGGATACACTCACAACCCCGATTGCAGAAAGTTTTTCAACAGTCGAGTGACCTATCCCAGGAACCTGTCTGACACTGGAGAGGGATTCCATCAGGCCTTGAAGCTGATCGGGGAAAATCACAGTCTGATTGTTTGGCTTATGAGTCGGACCAATAAGCTTTGATACCAGCTTGTTCCAAGAGATACCAGCACAGGTAGTCAGACCGATTTCTTCAAAAATTCGGTCTCTGATATTTGCTGCAAGCTTAGCTCCTTTTATCAAGGCTGAATGACAGCCACAAGGACATGTGTCAATATCGCTGTAGCACATATCCTGAAAAACACAGCCCGAAATAGTCCCTTCATTTTGTGCATCTGGCTTACTATTTATGATCTCGGTCGCATCAATGTAGTTCTCATCGAATCCAAGCTTTTCCACTTTATCACTATACTCTCTTAGAAGATTTGTGATTCTGGCAGCATATTCGCGATATGGTGAGACATCCTCTCCATTCACTAGAATCAACTCAGGACATACTTTTTTTGCTTCAGCAACACTCATGCACTTTACTACACCTCTAGATCTAGCAGCGTAGTTGGACGTTACTACTAGAGTCTGCTGCTGGACGCCCATGGGTTTGTCCCTTAAAGATGGGTTTCTTACCATTTCGACCTGTGCATAAAAGCAATCAACGTCGAAATGAATTATTACTCGAGGGTGTTTGTCATTGAAAGCAAATATTCCAAGTTCTTCAGGCTCTGGGCTAATCATTCTTGCAGAGGCTGAAAACAGAAACAACATGGTTGACTTTGCATGGGGAAAACATGTGAACTGGGGAACAAAAGATAGAGAGAAGAACTAAAACTATTCTTGAAACAACTTATTGAGGTTTTAACTTGTCAGTACAGAAAATCTGTGAACAGCCAAACACTGTATCAGATGTCTAGAACGTCTTGCACTTGCACATAAGGGAGGGACAGACTTTTTCCACTAGCAATGTCTTGAGTGTCCCCTGAACAATAACAGCAATATGAAGCTCAGTTCACAGTTCTTTACCAAACCACAAAACAAAAACATCAACAAAAGCCTAATAGGGCTGGAGGTACAAAAAGTACTTTAGGTCAATCAAGTATAAAGCAAAGTTTTGCCTAGAGTGGGAAAAGATGAGGATAAATCCAACTGCTGTATCAAACAGGTTGGTTTGGGTTTCCCAGTTGATATTGCACTGTCTGATTTAGCAAAGGCTTTTGATAAAGTATCACATTGCCTCTTGATATTCGAACTTCAGGCCCTGAGGATACATGCTTCATCCATAGCTTGGATTGAAGATTTTCTGACTGGAAGCTCCCACCAAGTAAAAACAGCAACAGGCCCAGGAAATTCCGTCCTGCCAGAAGCCATTCCAGTCACAATTTGAGTCCCGCAAGGTAGTGTGCTCGGTCCAAGTCTAGCCTGTACATCAATGATGCCCCCATAGAAATCAGTAGCAAAATGGCATTATATGCAGATGATTCAAAACTCATGGGGTCGGTTCTGGGTCGGTTGGGAGTGCAAGAAAGGTTGAGACAGATGACAACTTCAGTTTAACATGACAAATGCAAACTTGTACATAGCCTATTGGCAAAAACAACCCCAAGTCAGTGTACACTATGACCGACCAAAACGGTATTTGAGTCCCTATAACATCAAAAGAAGACGAGAGAGATCTTGGAGTTGTGTTACTTTCAGTTGCATTTTTAACTTTAATGGTTGAGAGTAAGCTTAAATTTAGCAGCAAAATAGCAGTTAATCCATTGTTCATCATCAAATCAAAATAACATAGACAGGCTGAATAAGGTTTAAGGTTTAATGAAAAATTGCCACACTAGCAAAAGCTAATAGGCAAATAAAATAAAATAAATAAACACACAGTATTAGGTAACAACATCTAAATAATCTAACATCAACAACGCTAACTTAATAATCAAATACTAGAATCAGACTGAAATATAGCCTACAGGATCATACACTTTTTTGTGTCCATTCTTCATTCCATAGCCTACGTGTTCCACAAGCAACTGTAGTCAATAGGATGTGAGTATTCGTGACAAGAAATCAGAACTTTGAGTAAGAATATATGCCATGATGGATGAGCTCAGGTTTGGGGGTTGTTATTGTACTTCACTGAACTGAGCAGGAACTGGGAATAGCCTACTGTCAAAAGAAGTCAGATGGAAAAATACTGGAAAAAAATAAGAAGAGTAGATCTTTCTTTTCTTTCATTTCATAGAAAACTATGAAGTATCATAGGGACATTCAAAGTTTGAGAATGTTGTTACTAGATTGAAAACATGGTGGACATACCGGGTCAAGTGATCTTGTACATAGTCCCATACTCCCCATCCCCCGAAGCCACCCCGAAGATAATTTTGTTAAGCGGTGGCGCGCCGAATTTTTTTGACGATTTACCAAATTATCTAATTTATCGACATTGCTCTATTTTTTGCATTTTTTTTTTTTGTTTTTCAATTTTCCAACAAATTTTAGCAATTTTTTCACCACAAATCGTCAGCGTTGTTATGGTACTTTCAGTATTTAGTTCAAGTGCCTTATAGCGATCGCAATGGTGATCCGGCTGTCTCACTTTTGGGCATCTCCACTCCACTTAAGCTAAGACGATGACACTTGACGGGCTTATGAAGCGAAACCATTCCCGGCTTAATTCCAGTCATTCGTATTGGGGTGGAGGGAGCGGGAATACGAAAACTTGTGACCAGCTTGACCCAATTCGAAGCAGGCAATATCCCATTATATGTCCAAACCGCATCCGACCACGGGGATGGATGTCATGTTGGGTGTCACCGAAAATTTTCTGGATGGTCTCCATTTCAAGGAATACTTTTTCGGTAATAATTGCCGTAGATGCAACATTTGCTTGTCCGAATCGCATCCGACTACGGTGGTGGGATGTAAGGGGAGGCTCGGTAACATTTGTAGGAACCAAACGGATGGAGGGATTAGGATGAAACTTGGATCGTGCAAAGGTAAAAGGTCTGTGATCCGGAAGGGCTTTCATTCTAACAACTTGGATGGGAGAGAATGCCCTAGATTTTTTAATCTAGGGCATTTCCTCAGCTGTTCTCAGCCCAGATTCGGCTGACGTTTTTAGACTAAACGTCTAAAAACCCATTTGGGAACAGGTGTGACTGTAGTGGGGCCCTGGCATGAAAATTATGAAAACGGAAGAGTTAGCAAAGTCAATAGCCAGAAAACAGCTTTTCAAGACAGCTACAAAATGGAGAAAAGTCACAGAATTTGAATATTTTTGAACACATGACTTTGAAAAAAGTCACAACAGCAAGTGCACGAAAATGGAGAGATCCACTGTCAATAAACTTTCACATAAGCATACGTACACATACGTTTCACGTGACTCACCACCGATCACCAAAAGAGAGGACGCCTCGTTCTGAAACTTTGAAGTTTAGCGCCAAATTCTGACAAAAATACTCTTGACTTTCACCTTCACCACTATGAAAACACCAAATCAAGGCGATAAATTTGAACATGCAGGACGTGAGTGGCTTTGGGGTCACACAAAATAATGTTCTGGTCGGCCGGTATTATAAACAGACAGTACAGGAGTGTTGCATGAAGCTGCCCGTCCCATGGTGCTGCCCACCCCCTAGAAAAGCCACTAAAAGAAGAAATCTTAGAAACTGTAACTTATTAACTCATTTAGATGTTTGTTTATTACTATTTGGCTTGTTTTGAGCCAGATTTGACTCCAATTAGCCATGGTACATGAACCTGCCACCCTGGTGTCCCTGGATCACGAAGCTGCCACCCCAGAAAAATCATGGAAATTCAAAGAAAATAGCAGATTTTGTTATTTACAATACTACAATAGGTCAAGGAACCTCTCTGACCAAACAGCAGGCCTCTAGCATTCGTAATGTAGCAAAATACAAATTTCAGCAAAGTGGGCAGCTTCATAATCACTTGGGTGCCTGTGATCTTTCATGTTTGCCAGCATAGCCTTGAACAATTACAAGTAAACTGAGTTACCAGCAGCAAGTGAAGGTTTTGAGCTTCCTTTCAAGATGCTCCACTGAATTTTATTTCAATTTTTACTATGTTTCCAGTAGTCATTTCCCCAAAATAGGAGTTTAGGGTGGCGGCTTCATGCAGCACTCCTGTAATCGTAATTAGCAGTAACATATCATTAAAAAAGAAACAACTTGGGAGCAGCTGCTTGCTCTCAATTTTGCTAAAAACCCTCCTTTTTTGTATTTGAAAATTGAGGTTGGGTCTTTTAAGTATTAGTTACTATTTCCGTTCCAGCCTCACAAAAAGTTATTACGCTGACCATTCCAACCTTCTCAAAATAGTAACTATTTGCTTAGCATCCCGATGGAAAATTCTTTGACTGTATAGTTGTATGGTAGTTGTACGAAAAAGTTGCATGGAACGATATGCGGTAGTATGGAATAGTTTGATCAGTGATATTTGGTAGTATGGAATTCTTTGATAAACATGCCTCCGACTGGGTTTATCTTATTTAGTAGTATCCAATAGCATCCAGTTTGCTGGTAGTAGCATGTAGTAGCAACAGTTACTACTGCATGCTACTTTTTCGTACTACTCCATACGACTAATTCTCAGAAAATTTTCATCGGGATGCTCGGGAGCGTAGTTAGCGTAGTAACTACGCATCTCTGCAACGTGATTGGTCTGATCAGCCCCCGGCCTGATATTTGACCGAAAAATTAAAAAAGGGTTCCAGCCTAGCGTAGCTAACTACGGTAACTAGCGTAGTAACTATGGTAAGTAGGGTGGAACATGCCCATAGTTCTTTGATTGTGACCTAAGTTGGGATGGTGCTGAAGAATATGATGAAAGTAGAGCCTACTACAGGGTACCTTGCTGATTTGCACCACCCTTGTATTTGGGCCACACACCCCTAGAAAACTTGTGCAAATAAAGACGAAATTACAGGGATCGCATGTGGGACATGAAAATATATCCATCCTTACCAAATTACAGGAGGGGTATCCAACCTTAGACAAGATTTCAAATTTCCAGTGAAGTCTTTCCTTCAGAATAATCCATCTGGCTTAAAAGGAACCAACAAATATGACAAACATACCAGACTGAAGCTAACTGAATGGTTTACATATTGGATAAATAAATATTGCTCTAATTTTTCTAGTTAAACATATTTTTCTTTTCAAACAAGATCACTTCATTCTAATCTCACCTCGATCCACTCAAAAATGACGAAAAAGGAAGAGTTAGCAAAGTCAATAGGCAGAAAACAGGTTTTTAAAACATTACAAAATGGATTGAAAAAAAAACACAGAATTTGAATATTTTTGGGCATGTGACTTTGAAAAAGTCATATTTTGCCTCCTGACTGTCAGGACAGCTTGTACATTTCATTTAAACATTTTCGCGGCAAAAATCGAGGTAGTGTAAAAACGAGGTTGGATACCCCTCCTGTAATTGGTATCAAAAGCCATCCACTTACTTCGATATCTTCACATGAGAAGTTCATATTTCCATTTATTAATGAAATTATTCCCCCTAGAACGGTCTGTAAAAGTAATGCATTCAGCTCCTCGCTGTCACTTCATTTATCCTTTGTTCCTAGGCAGAAGAAAAAGGCCAATATGAAACTGATTTTCTTCAGAAGGAGAATATTTGTGAGAAAAATGACGAAGTGGAACCTGTATTGAAGTATGAAAAGATATCAAATGACCTTAGCACAATATTCTCTGCTGATTCAGCCTCTTCGTTAGCAGTCCATGCTAAAGTAAGTGGTATGGGGAATTGGATCCCATTTTTATTTTATTGTTTAGCCTGTAGACTTGCCAGTTGCTCTGACATTGCTTCTATTTTCAGTATTTGTTCTTGCTAGCTTACCTACCAGCAGTATTGGATTTTTCAGTGCGATGCAGGTGCAGTTCTTGTGATGTCTGGGCTCAAACTAAAACTGTTAATGTAAGGTATGTGCTAGCCTATTCTGTTTGAGAGAATGACCCTGTTAATTTTATTTAATTCCTTTCAGTTTGTCTGTATTGGTTGTAAATCTGGAAAGACATACATCTTGGACCACCTTGGTAACATCAACACACATGCATCCATCCCTCTACATGCATCTCCTGTGAATCAGATTTCTATTGATGAGAGGGGTGATCATGTTGCCACTTGTTCTGATGATGGAAAGGTATATACTCATCTTTGTTATTACTACTTATCATATTACTACTGCAATTATCTAGCCCATTAATGCCGGGGCCCCACTATGGACACACCTGATCGTAATTGGGTTCCTAGACGTTTTTAAGATCGGTATTAAGAAGTTTAGGACTCTCCTCTCTCGTTGGTTGTTTATAACAAATTAAACACGAAACCAGAAAGGGCAATCAGAAAATTCCGGATCGTATTGCTTATTTTTAGGTGATGGTATCTGGTTTAGTGTCTCAGGATAATTCTGTGGTCATCATCATGGACCGTCCTGTCAAATCAATAGCCATCGATCCAGGCTACCACCGTTCAGGCTCAGGAAGGAGAATCGTAACCGGTAAGTTCGGGGTAGCCCATTATGACTGCGCGCTCTGTTCCGAACTTACCCCCCCCCTCTCCCACGAAAATTTTGGTAGAGAAAGACAGAGTTCTTGCCTGGCTAGCAATTTACATTCAAATCAACCTACCATGGGAACAGGTTTTCTTCTTTCTCACGTGTCGACGGAAACTCATCCTGACGGGACAAACCCACGCCCTGATATACCGAAGCTTGTTGAAAATGGGCTAATGCCACTTGTCAGGCAGAAAAAATGACAGAACGAAAAAAAAACTTTTTTCAAGTCAGTGCACTGTCAGAAGATTCATAACAGATAACACAAGGATGCGCAGCTTCAACAGACAACACTTGAGATGTAATCTGTTGTGATTTTGAAAACGTTATGCATGACAAGCATTGCCAGCACGAGCCGAAAAACCGCCGAAAAAGCATCTGCTGACTTTTTTGTTTGTCGTCATGACGTCGGAGAAGTCAGCAAATGCTTTTGTGGCGGTTTTGATTGAATCTAATGCTTTGAAAACCTACTATCTCTGGATAAAATATAACTATAAATAAAACTTCCTGGATGACAAGTGTGCAGGCACTCACTGATCTATCACTATTCACTCCTAATTCCCGACGTCTGATCGTTCCTCCAGTTTTCCCTCTTCAACCCTTAAAGCACAGTGGGCACTAACTATGCTTTAATTTTTATAAAATGCTTCACACATACACATCTGACTTCCACTAGAGAGCGTTTCAAAAAATAAGCAGTTTTCTTGTTACAGCTTGTCATTGACTCTTCGGTGGAGACGATTTCAGAGCATGGTACTGCAAGGCGCGGAAATTCAAAACACTCGGCCATGTACGAAAATCAATCATTTTGTAGAGCTGAGTGATGGGAGTGCCATGACTGCTAAAATAAAACGTCTCTGTAGCTGGCGGATTGCTCTAGATTGCTCTGTTATCTTATGAAACTTTCTGTTGTTTACAGTACCGAAGAAAAGTTTTTTTTTCTGGATGTAAAGTTACCAAAACTGCCAAAAATTTACAAATATAACTGACCTACTTGCAGCTGATTCCAGAGCTTACAAGGAATTCTCAGTTATCATCGTTAATATGAATATTTGTCAACAGTACAAATAATCTGGAGTATAATAACAACGAATGGATAAAAAAAAAGAAACTCCGCTTATATTTGTCGAAGCTAGTAAATCGGAGTATGGCAGTCAGCAAAAACGCCTTAACGATACATTAGCGAAAATAAGTTGTCTGTAGGAATTGCTGGTTTCTCATGTAACATTGTATTCTATCATGATTGTTTGATCCTAAGACATAACTTTGTTTGCCAAACACCATGTCTCTGTTTTGCGAACAACTCCTACTGCGCACAGCTCAGTACCCCATTTCATTGTTCTCTGAAAAACAACCCCTCACGATAACAAACGCTCGATTATTCTCCCCTGGTGTGGCACATCTTAAAAAGCTTACACATCCATCGTAAACAGCCAGTGAGAAAAGACATAGACAAGCACCTTGTAAAAAGTAAAATTGGCTATATACCCTGTGTTTGCATAAAGGCGAGCTCATGGAAGAATAGTTATCGCGCATTAGCGCAGGTACATAATGACTAGTAGCCATCTTACCTTAGTTCCTCCAGAGCCATCGGTGGCGCATAGGCCGTCGACAAAGTCTCGCCATTCGGCCCGCGTTGATGCTGCAGCGGTGACGTCCTCCCGTTCAGGCATTGGCGAGGTACCAGTCGTCATCAGTTCTTGGTCAACTCCGACTGTCATTGTCGTCGATATTGTCAGCCTGTCCCGATCCAGGATGGAGGAGGAGGTTGGGATCCAGGCTTGCTACCTGTCCCTGTAAAAAAGTCCCAGCACCGGAAACGACTAGGAAATAGCTGGAAACGATATTAGAATCTCCCTATAAACACCCCTCCTCCCGTGGTAGCTTATTTTTTGAGCTTGTGGGTTGCTCAATTTGTCGGTTTATTTTTCGAACAGTTATTTTTTTTAGGGGATGACCGCCTGACATTGCACGAGAAGAACTTTTTCTCGCGGTATAAGTCAACTACTTTACACGAGGGCGAGGGACTGATAAACAACGTCCAATGGAGAGGAAGATTCATTGCGTGGGCGACCACTGCTGGTGTCCGGGTGTATGACGTCGTTGCTAGACGGACCATCAGTCTAATTAAGCGTGAACATCGGAAAAGGTAAACATGAGGGGTTTAAATTGGCTCCCGACCTTGGGAAACAGAAACCGAATGGAACGCAGATTGGCTATCGTCCGAAGGACAAGCATCTTCGGCAGTATGGCCATTAGTTAGTTATGTATTCATTTATATCCCTTAAAATAAAATATAAAAGATATACAAGGTTTAAACAACTAAAATTAAAGGACCCGTCTGGCTTATTCTGCCTTTTCGTATTATATCTAGCACCCTTATGATATTATAGGATTTTGAAATCCCAACCTTTCAAAGTTGTTTCAATTTGTACGTACGACATTTTAGCGCTTTCTCGGCCTAGCCGACTTTTGGTAGTCACGCAAAGCAAACTTCGCCAAAATCTTCAGGGTCTGTCAGCGACACTTTCGCAAATGGACATGAGAAGCTTTAAAGTATTTTCATTTTGGAAGACATGGTTTTGCATGGTTTCTCACTTTTTAACCGAGAGGCGTTCGTTCAGTTTTCAAAAAATTTGCGTCGAGCCGCCGCGTCGGAGACAGTGGACAGTGCTAATAAACAAATCGCTTTCATGCTTGCATGTGCTGGAGTTTAGGTTTTTGACTCGCGAAAAGGGGCCGAAAATCCATGGATGGTCTAGGGTCCACCAAACGTATAAGATGGCACTACAGGAGGAACCCACATGAAAAATCGACACATTTTGCGAAAAAGCGCTCTTGCTACCGACAAGGCTGTATTTCCTGTTGGTGTCTTTCGGCGTGGCTTCACCATCTGGTTCCACAACGTTGTAAAGGTTAATAATGTGTCTGGAAGGAACGTCCTGAATTTAGGGGAAAACACGGAAAACATCGGGTGATTTCTCCCCAGCCACACATCCCGAGAGCAGCGCAACAGGAGATCGGCATCTGCGCTACGCGAACCAGTGGTTTGCGTATAGAAGTTTTTTTTTCACGTTAAATGAGCAATTCCTGCCTGAAACATTTATTGAAGCATTTATGTTAAAATTATTATCTTTTTCAGCGGAGACTGGGAAAAGCTGAGGTGCCAGTTATACTGGAGAGATGATTTAACCCTTGTTGTTGGCTGGGGGGATGAGGTCAAAGTCTGTCGAGTTAGAAAACGTTACGACACAGACCTGGAATCGAGAGAGCTTCCGAACTACCTAGTGGAGATCTGTAAGCGTCCTTAGTTTCTTTTTATTTTATTCTCATCTTCACGAGACAGTTACAGGCTCGTTGTTACCCTACCTTTCCTTCTACCTCCTTTGTCAAAGAACTATTTGTCCTAAGACCAAGAACTAATAATCTGACAAAACCTCCGTCCCCCTATCTCTGTAATATGACTATGCGGAGTCGAATATTTCCCCATACCCTGTCCGCTACGAACGAGCGGAGGTTACTAGCTTCGCGCCACATCACGTTTCGTTACCTCTAACAAATAGCTAAAGCGCTGTCAACCCGCGGGGGAGAAGAAGTAGGAGTCAAAGCTGATTGGTTTTATGGACACGCTCCAGAGCGGGTCAGTGCGCGGAGTACGCCTTCTGCATCATCCTTCACTATTTCTTGTGCGATAAGCAACGGCGAAGCCGGAAGGTATCAACATCAGCTCAAAGCTGGATTAAATACCTCTAGGTCCGCTCAGTTATGTCGGGGTTGTCATAGTCGCTGTATGCGACTAAAGACAGAAGATCTATCTGATTTTTTGTTCTTGCTAAGACCGCGAACTTACTTGGCTCTGTTCAATGATCCTGACGGAACGTCAGCTCATGAAAAGACGGGCCCAGTAGGTTATTTTTATTTGGTGTGACGTTGTTCAGCACTAGCCAATCAGAATAATCCTCAATATTCTACAAAGTATTCGATTGGCCACTAGCCTACTCTCAAAAGTTGAACTGATTTCAACTTGGGTCCGTGATTCGCTGGTACCCGAAATTGGCACCAATATCAATTGCGAACAGCAGAAACCCGGCAAGCATCGGTCTCGGAGCGACTTTCACTACTAGCTGGTACCGAGTAGTAGCTGAAGCTGAAACCCGTTATGAAATCTTGTAGAGAGAGAGTGGAGGGAGAAGAAGCTTAGTTGAGCTCTGTGCGAAGCAAGTTTTTTCTTATCTCTGGTCGACGGCAGATACCATCTCAAGAGTCAAGACTCTGTTGCAGGTACTCATGCTTTCTTCCGACCCGACAGATATTTTAAAGGAGTTGCATCATAAGCATTCTAGCACTTGAAACGTCTAGACCCCCCCCCCCCCCCCACCCAAGACCCAAGATGAAGACACGACTCGATCCGACCGCTGGGTCATCTAGTGGCGCGGGTCGGACGTGCACGACATGGGGAGGCTGGGATCATAGTTTGACTATGGATCTAACAAATTGTTTTTATTGTAGCAGGCACATGGAAAATGTGTAGAAAAATCGAACTAATTATTTGCATTATCGATTTCTTTGAGTATTTTGTTTTCTGTTTTTTCTTGGTAATTCCCGTAAGTCCAAAGAATTAAGGATGTAAACCAGATCACAACAAACAAACGCCGTAAATTATACTAAATTCGTTATAACGATTTCTTAGAGATTATGAAACTAAGCTAAATAATATTCAGCTTCCGAGACCAAAAATTGTCAAACTGGCCGAGGGTTTCTACTTTTGACATATCTAAACGTCCACAGGGTGATATACTTCGTTGTTTTAATCCTCTTACACGCCCCTCGATCTTCTCGAAGATTTTAGTATAGGTCTGACCCGCATCAGGAGATCAGTGAATATTTAATTATTAATGGCGAGTTGACGACCTTGTTTTCAAGAGTGAAAGTAATTTGTGGATAAGAGCGAGTCTTTGCAGAAACGTGCTGTTGCCATAATTGTTGGAAACAGTAGTGACGACTACAACAAAATCCTGAAAGAACTAAACCTCGAGTCTCTCAGCGACAGACGACTATCACAGATTCTGTCTTTCGGCAAGTCACTGCTATCTTCGTCCCATCACAGGCCGATCCTCCCACCCGACGCTCCTGTTAACACACGTACCAGATCCCAGTTAAAGCTTCAGCCTCCCGTCTGCAGAACAAACCGCTTCAAGAACACGTTTGTCCCCTTTTTTGTGGAAGTATACAATGCGATCTAGTGCTTTTTCGTTATTTTTGAATTATTGTTGTTAAGACGACGTAAATTAGCCTTGGCTACACTGTTCGTTCTGTAATAAACCTATGCCTATGCCTAACCTTGGATACCATGAAGATCTTGGAGAAAACAAAGGTAACAGTGTGTTCGTAAATATTCGACCCATCGTAAAATGATAGTGTCTCCCACCTTCTCGGCCACATGAATCAACTACTTTAATTTGTGCCCGTACAAGCGGCACAGGACTGCGGAAAAAAGAAACAACCGATAAAAGTATACACGATGGCTCAACACCAGCCTAGAAACCACTTAATCATTAAACCAAACAGTGCGCTGATATGTTTTTTTTTTTGTAGAGAAAGTAGTCCAATATGTCTGTAGGCTTGATCAGTTTCTGTATAATCATGTAATTGTTTGTGGATTGATCGATGTGTTGTTGTCTAAAATGTGTGTATTCACGCCTTAGTTTTGAAGGAATCAAATAAATAATAATTGTGTACCCTAATAATTAGGCAGGTTAGCGTACACTCAGTCAAATGCTTGAGAGCCCATCATATCGACTTCAGCTGATCGGCCGATCGAGCAAACTATAAGGTCAGACTCGCCGGTCCAACAACAATCCACGCCACCAGCAAGGTCCAAACGACCGTGCTGACCAGGTTGGCCTACTAACCACTCCCAGAAGCCTATCTGGTTGAAAATAAGTTAGTCACCCAGTAAAGGAAATCTTCGAAATCGACAGGGAAGAATGGAAATCTTTTCAGGGGAGTTACGGGATCATTTGTTTAACAGTTGTCCAGATGGGGCTGATCCAGCAACTCGTTTAAGCTTGCTCGCTGCTGCTAATTGTGTTAACACTATCTGGAGTGTGTCAATTAAGGAACGTGATTATGTGTATCTTCTGTGCGTTTTCTCTTTTCATTACCAGAGCTTTTCACTGTTTTTCTTGAATAAAGTGACGGTTCTTTTTTCAGTGTCTCTTTTCCCTACTGAGTTCGTCGTCTGTGGAATTGGCCACCTCGGAGATCAGTTAACTGTCCTGTCAACCCCCTACGATGGACAGGAGCGACCGGTCTTAAGGACTGTTGAATATCATCCCGAGTCTTACACAGAGACATCTCTTGTGGAATGGCCCCTCAAGGACTTTGAAAACCTGAAACCAAATGACTTTCATCTTGGTAAGTTAGAGTGATTTGTTACAGCCTGGCAGAGAGACGCGAGAGAAGCAGTGGGGAAGAGGAAGCTATTAGCGCAACTGCAGGCTTGAAGAAGTGTCCCAGGGAGACGACCAGTGACTTATTTCCGCGGTTGTTCTGCAGTTGTGACAGGCGTCCGTCCGTGGCCGAATGGTTAGCGCGCCGAACTCGCAAGGGAAGGGTCCCTTGTTCGAGTCTCGGTCGTGCCTACTGTTTGGTTTCGAGCGGGGGTTAGTGGCGTAACTCTGGAAGACAAGCCAAAGTTCACCCAGCTTCAAATGGGTACCTGGAGAAATCCGGGGAAGATGACAGGAAGGGTGTCCGAAAGCACAGGATGGCTGCCCCCCCCCCCCCATTGCACTTCCTGGCTGAGGGCCGAGAATCGGAGATCAGCACTGCAAAGGCTGATAGCTGACACCTTTACCTTTTTTTTTTTACCTGAGAATGGTGACCAGACAGAATTTTTCCCTGTGAACTGATCGTCTTCTTTCATTTTAGTCTGCTTGTCAGAAGAAAATTGCTTCTTCTTGGTCAGTCCTCGCTCTGTCGTTGTTGCCAAGCCTAGAGACGCGGAGGACCATATTCAGTGGTTGCTGGAACATTCGTAAGTAGTCTCTTGATCTCGTCTTGTTTTTCGATGATCTGTCCCTCCGTCCGCGCGTCTGTCTGTGACCTTGTCAACTCCCGTAAGGAAAGTACCACATCATCGGTAGAAAAGTCATTACTTGGTTTCAAAACCGAGTTAAGAAAGCCTTAATCTGATTCCACATCCTAGGTGTTCTCACCTCTAATGGGCCTGTTGTGGGCTAATAAAAGAATGCGGTTTACCTGAGACGATTATGAACAAGGATTGCGGTGAGACTTTTGTGGCAAGTTTTGTGGCCAAGACAAGATATAAAAAGACCTGCTTCCCCTGGACCAAGGAAGTCCCAAAGAAGTCCTGAAAGAGGTCTAAGTTCTAAAGTTACAAAGAAGTCCAAAAAGTTATAGTTGTGCTGAAAGTTACTATAGAAGAAGTCTTGTACCTATCCTGAATATACGTAAGTGTTAAACAGAATCCAAACGGAAAGACTACGAACCCCATACGTCTCCGAGGAAAGTTGCGTATTCCCCACCGCTCGACGCTACCAAGATCCAGACAGCCTAAGGGCTACGTGTTAAGACGTACCGAATTGTTTTATGTGAAGGAAGTGCAGGAAATTTGGTAGCCTTGGATGGGAAGTTCGTTGATATACTGTATCAAAAAAGTCAAAAGATACCTTAGTTTGGGATCCTACAGAAACCTTTGCTCTTGTTCGTTCGGAAAAGTAATAAGAAGGTATTTTTCCAGACGGTTTCGTGACGCTCTTCGAGATGTCAGCACTGCCGCAGGGAGGAGACTGAGGAAGTATAATCGTATCTCTGTTGGTCAAGCCTACATAGACTATCTACTGGACGAAGAACAGTTCGACACAGCTGCGCAGGTCTGCATTGAAGTCCTTGGTAAGTTAGCACCGCCTGTTCCTGGTTTTACGCAAAGTATCGTGCGTTAAAGAGACTTATGAGATTGGCCGCAGGCTGCGTTCAGATTATTCGTTTATTTATGACCCGTCAGAAGCGAGTCCACAACGACGGAGTATGTAAACAAAAAGAATAAGCGCAATCCGCTTAAAATAGTCAAAATACGGTAACAAACAAACAATAGCCTACAGTAGAGTCACTCCATTTTCGAAATCACCCGCGTTCAGTGAGTGTTATTGGTTTCGCTTGCTTTCGAGGAAAAAAGACTTATGCTGGATGCTTTGAGCTGAAACATCTATCACGCTTAACTCTGGCGGAAGTACATGGTTTGTCTCTGGTAGAATCTATTTCCCCCACAAACTCCGATTATAATTCTTACATAGCTGAAGCCCCTTCCTGTATCCGGATATTGCCAGGAAAACCAGTCTAAAGGCGTATTCTCGCCGTTCCCCGAGGACTCCACTTGAGGAGTCCCCGCGTTTTCGTTTGTCCCGGGGACTCACTCCCCGTATTCTCGCTAGTCCCCACGGACGGGGAATGCTCCGATTATCATCACCATCATCAAGAAGGACTCCCTTTCAGATTCGGAGGGGAATCAATTTTTGGTGGTGCTGGTGCAATGTAAAATTAAGTAAAAATAATCAGAATGAACAAAACCAAAAATAAAGTAGATCCAGACTAATTTTGTCAAATGCATATTTTTTTTAAGAATAAAATCCGTCTTCGAAGCAGTCCCCGTGTTCTCGCTGTTTCCTGCACGCGGAGTCCGCATGGAGTGAGTCCCTCTATTCTCGCCGTTCCTTTCGATTCCCCGAGGAGTCCTCGGGGAACGGCGAGAATAGGCCTTAAGTCTGCTGCGATGTAACTCACAAAAAAAGGACCAGACGCAGATTTTTGGCTTGTCATGGGTTTCTGAGGCAGTATTGGACAATGGTGCACGCGTGATTTGAAAAATGGTTTATCACTCAGGAACGAGAGTTGGAGCCAATAGAACGTCCAGGTGAAGCAGGTAAGTTTATAGTTATGACCTGGTTGTGACAACGAATCAAGGCCGGAAAGATGGTGGCTTCCGTGCTATGAGTTAACCTAAAACTTAGCCGACTTTCTTGCCTAGGTAAAGACCGGCAACTCTGGGAAACTGAATTTGCAAAGTTTTCGTCGAGGAAACAGCTGCGAGCCATCTGCCATCTGTTGCCCGTTGATTCGTCAGGCCGATTGAGTTCAACAGTGTACGAGAGTGTACTTCTGGAGTTTTTGCACTCAGACCCCGATGTAAGCATATTCAGTTTTAGTGGTCGAGACCATTCCCACCCCTCCATTCATGTGCATCGAATTGATGTTTGTGATTATTTGTGCGTTTTGTTTAGCCGCTGGAATAGAGTCACTGCGAGAGACAGTTCGTAAACGGTAAAGGTGGTAGGCTGTCGGACAAAGCTGAGGAGAGGCTTCTAATGCACCCCCTGTAGAGGTATGTTACTTTGGACTCTAGTTAACTTTAGACGGTGCAATTTGTTTGCTGATTTGTAGGATGTTAGGATGAAACCCGAGCAGTTTTCTTGTTATACGTTAAAGTTTAACCGAAAAGGGCTGAGATAGGACAATCTAGTATCATGCTGTCCCAAAATCATGCTCGCCCGCTATACACCACAGCCCCACTACATCATACTAGTTACCCATCACTTATTCACTTAAAGAGGCGTGAAGACCCGATGAAAATGCGTTACTTCGTTGCTCCGCTGTTCACTAATCATCGATTTTCATATAGTGGAATTTCCCTGTCGGATTTGTGGTACCTCTATGCGCTTGTACCTGTGTTGTATGCTTGACGAAAACGATTTACGAAAAATAAGTGTTCACGCAGTGAGCAACCTTCGCGAGCTGATCACTGGCCACTGGAAAGCCGCGTTACATTGAGATTCAAATTTTCCACGTTACAGTAGAATTTTGCGTTGTAAGGACGGCCGTAGATATTCTGAACGTCATCCTAGAGCAAATAGTAAAAAAAAAAATCCCTTAACATGATTCAAATAATGCAGTCTATTCAGTTCAAAGATACACAAATAATTTAGCTTTTCAGTTAAACTTTAAGGAACTGCTTTGACCCACGAGCAGTTGCCTTTTGTCATGGCAAGTGGATGCAAATAGCGTCTATAAGTAGCCTATTGGACTGAAAGATAAAAATGCTCATCAGCCGGAATGTTAACACAGGACCTTCGGCTTTCTATGCCACTGCACTCTGTCAATTGAACCACAGAGGGGCTTGTGGACATAGTCGCCACTATAATATTCAGATAGAAATGGACCATAGGGATAGTGATCCACGAAGGCAAACATTTCTAAGTTGTTCACATACCCGTGTCACGGGAATTAAAAAAAAAAAAAAAAAAAACGGATCAAATAACTTTCAAAGAAGCATAGCGCTGACGTTTTCCATAATCCAGTCAGAAGGCCCTTCCACGTTTCAGAATAATGTGGTATATAAATTTGTTAAAATCCTTATTGTTCACCCGTTCGCCTGCTGCAAGATTTCCAGCTCATCCACCGAATTCTACTTCGATAAAACTAGACCAGAGTGAATCCGTTTCCTGTGTAATTATTTTACTATCTTTTCCAGTTGTTCCTCGACTTGGTCAGAAAATGGCCGTCCGCAATATACAGGAATGAACTGATTATCGACGAGACACTCAAGTATCTTTCAAGTGGGTCGAATGACGACAATCTCACTCTGTTAGCCGCTCTAGCTATCCTGTATGTCAACCAAGGTGGATACGAGAAAGCCATGGCCCTGTATTTAAAGTAAGTGGTGGATCTTTTTCTAGCGATAGTCCTTTACCTCACCCCTTCTGGAAAATGTTTACCCGTTTTCAAACCAAACACATCCGTTCACTGTTCTTTCGTTAACTTAAATCCTTGCTAAAATTGCCACTATGGACGCGTATCACCTATTTCGTTAATAGATTTAGTGGAATAGATTTGGTGGAAGATCTCCGTGCCCGTATCATTCGTTCTTGCAACCACCCCTGATTACCCGTCTGTACGGCCAGAAATGATCAGCGTCCTTTGTGCTTTTCTTTTGCCTTTTTCAGTTGTTTTTTTACTTTTTCTTTTTTTAATCATACTCGCACTAGTTCTCATGTACAGGAGGGGTATCCAACCTCAGACAAGATTTCAAATTTCCAGAGAAGTCTTTCCTTCAGAGTAATCCATCTGGCTTAAAAAGGAACCAACAAATATGACACAAATACTAGATTGAAGCAGGGACCCATAAATTTCGTCCATAAATTTTCGCCTTGAGCGAGTAGTCTCTTTGGCGCGCACGTCCAATGAGGCAAACAAGAATGCCGATTCGACCCAAGTGGGGATTTTTGGAAACTAGATTTGGATCGGTCAACATTGCAATATAGAAGCATAGGAAATGACAAGCCCCCTGTAAAGGAAATTTATGGGTCCCTGATTGAAGCTAATTGAATGGTTTACTTATTGGATAAATAGATATTTCTTCAATATTTCTAGTTAAACATATTTTTCTTTTCAACAAGATTACTTCATTCTAACCTTACCTCGATTGACTTACAAAATGATGAAAAAGGAAGAGTTAGCAAAGTCAATAGGGATAAAACATCTTTTCAGAACAGCTTCAAAACAGAGAAAAGGCACAGAATTTGAATATTTTTGGACACATGACCTTGAAAAAAGTCATATTTTGCCTCTTGACTGTCAGGACAGCATGTACATTTTATTTTAACATTTTCGCGGCAAAAATCGAGGTAGTGTAAAAACGAGGTCAGGTGTTACTGTAGTGCAGTGGGTTAATAACATTTATTGATTCATATCCTGGGATAAGATACCCGTAAGAAATATTACATTCCCAATCTCATCCTTTACTTCGCTGGCCTAAGATTTGCCGGACCGTGAAATTTTGTATTAAATGATGGATCGATGCATGTCAACGAACAATAGTTGGACACTGGACACTTTTAAAACAATGGCTCAGCTACGATGTTTGACAGCGATATTTCGGCCTTTCTTGGCAAGGGTCCTCGTCTGGCTGTTGCTGAACTGGAAGAAACGAACCAAGCTTGTTTCAGATTACAGGTTCGTTCTTTCCTGTGGGCAGCAACGACGAGGCGATTTTTTTTTTTTTTATTCGTACACTATCTAAATATTTGTCTTTCTATTTTATTTTCCTGCTCTGAACTATTTTGACTGCGCCCAGCCGTATAATTCCGAATCGCGCCACTAGACCGTCTGATGGTCGCACCGATCCCTGGTTTTATCTAGCGACTTCAATGTGGATGATCGACACATTGCAAATGCAAAAATTCTTCAGAATTAACTCCTTCCGAATGAGGCTCAAGATTCCTGGTTCCTTTATTTTCTGCCCTAAAAATATTATATGAGAGGGGTTGCGATGTATGATAATACTCTTGATAACTAACTCTTCATTCCCATGAAAAATTGCCGTGTACCTAGCGGAAGAGCCGGAACCGACATCACAGCTATCCTCAACGAACGCCCTTGTTTGGTTAACACAGGATTTGAGTCATCGTTCGGGCGACGTTTCTCGTTCTTCCCAAAGTTCTCTGGCGTGTTTTGGACTTTTTCATATAGATTATTGGAACTAGAGTTTGTTTCGACTTACCGCAAAATTTTACAGGCTTCAAAGACTGGATGTTTTTGACCTCGTACGGAAGCACCGCTTGTATAACACTGCCCTGGTGAAGGTTGTTGAACTGATGGAGTTGGACCACAAGCAAACAGTTTCATTGCTGACAGACAATGTGGATGTGTTTCCTGTTGAGTCGATTGTGGCGAAGCTATCAGTTGAAAAGCAGTTACTCTTTCTTGTAAGTTAGGCTTAACTTCTTTAGTTATCTATCCTGCTGCCTGCTTCCCCCCCCCTTGTGATAAACAAGATTTTAACTTAAAAGGCAATCTGGTCTACAACACTCCCAGTACAAAGCCCACATACGGCGCCCATGGTTAAGCCCTTTGCGATTAAAAGGATATGGTCGAAATGGCGAAAATTCTGTGTTTAACATGCGGCATAACAATATGCTATAGAGCAATATCCTATAGAGGATGATGTGACATTTTTGCTTGCTATCTCTTCGTAGGACAATGATAGGCTAATTGAAACAAAATTTTTAATTTTATTTCTTACGGAAAAATAATAGATATTTGAAAACGGATATCACGAAGATGCGTTTCTGTTTGGGATCCCAAAACGTTAGTGTCGGATACCTATGACATCGCAAAAGTTGTCCGTCTGTCCGCCCGTCCGTCTGTCTGTAAGCACGATAACTCTCGAAGGCAATGAGATATTTTTATGAAACTTGGTGTGAGGATTCTTTGGGTCAAGAATAAGGTCGATTTCGTAGATGGGCTCTCTAGCCCTACATTTAGGGGTGGGGAAGGGGGTTGAAATTAAGGGGCAAACTAAATATTTTGAAACAGCTAATGTGATAGTCGATTATGGGGTAAAAAGACATGCTGAACACGATGGTGAAAACCATTTTCTCTCCGGACAAGTAGTTCGCCCGAAATCCGGCCGAAACCGGAAAATTTGTTAAAAGTAAAAGTTTTATTTGAAGTTGATTAAATGTTCGATTCAGGGCTAAGAAGACATTCTGAACACGGTGGTGAAAACCTTTTTCTCTCCGGACAAGTAGTTCGCCCGAAATCCGGCCGAAACCGGAAAATTTGTTAAAAGTAAAATTTAGTTGATTAGATGACAGATTGAAGGGTAAGAAGAGACGCTGAATCTGTATATGACAATCATTCTTTTACCCCGACATATAGTCTGATCTGTATAGTCTGAGCTGAATCTGTATATGACAATCATTCTTTTACCCGGACATATAGTTCGTCCGGAATCCGGATTTTTTTTATAAGTCAAAGTTTTATTTGAAGTTGATTATATGTTCTTTATAGGGATAAGGAGATACGCTGAATTCGTTTCTGAACTATCTTTTTTGGCTGGACAAGTAGTTCGCTCGGAATTCGGCCGAAACCGGAAATTTGGCAGAAGTAAAGCAGGAAGTTTCGATGAGTATCGTCAAAATAGATATGGCTTATACAGGTATATCTGAACTTGATTTTCACAGATGATTAGCCTGGCGAAGACAAGACCTAGTTGTCTGGGTCAAATATTAAATTCGAAACCTTTGGTCTTGTTTATAAGGGATCCACCTTCAATGTTGTTTTCTGGTTTAATGTGTAAGTTTAATTTTTGAAGTTCAACATAGCCTAGTTTAGATGAAAGTCCAACCTGCTTATTCGGGCAGGGTTGAGGACTGCAGTGTTCTTAAATGCTGCAGCATTGAGTTTTCGGAGGGACGACTAAGCAATTAAGTTATTCCAATCTTCGGCTCACCATTTTTTTTTTTTTTTCAGAAAGGGGGGAGGGTTTGGTTCTCTGTCATGTAATGTTTTAGGTCGATATCTCGACGGCTCTTGCGGCGTCGACAGTTTGGTCCTTTTCAGCGTCTGCCTTCCCTTTTGTCAATTCTTTGTTTGTTTTACAGTATTTGGACGCACTTTACCAGCGTGACAGCAGGGACCTGAGCCGACCTTATCACAATCAGTTACTTCATTTGTATGCCGAATTCGGACGCTCAAAACTGTTACGATTCCTTCGTTCGTCCGATTTCTACTCAATTTCGGAAGCCCTAGAAGTCTCTAGGCAAAATGATTTTATACCGGAAGTGATATACCTGCTTGGTAAGTTCAGTTTTCCTTTTCCGCGGACTGGGAAAGCCGCAGTGGGGTTTTCAGCTTAGAACTTACCCAGACACTTCAAATTAGCCGAGTCAAACAAACGCAACTAAACATGTTCTTCTGTTTGATGGGGCTAAACGGATAAGTCAACTAATATTTATCAGTCAGCTTTGGCTGAAGAATACTTACATACGTTCTTATATTCCTACGCCGACCATTTAATCAGCTTTAGTAGGACATTTTCACGATTCTTGAGGTTTGGGAAGTTTCTTCTCTCTAAACCCCAGCATCGAGACGTCTTACCACCCACTGCACCGCTCAACAACCGTACGCGTCACCAGAACAAACTAGTTCCAGTAGCCTCTCGAACGAACCGCCACGCAAATTCGTTTGTACCTTTTTTTACGGATTTGCTAAACAAAGCCGAGTGATATTTTCCCATTTTTGTGTCAGTTTGTTATTTAGCATAGTGAAGCAACGCAAATTAGCTGTAAGCTATGATGTTGTTTAAATAAACCTATACTCTCCTATCTCTTTCTCATTCTGAAATTTACGTCTTTCCCTTGCTAGCCTGAAACGGTTTGCATTCTTCTTCAGAGTGTTGTTTTATTCCAACGTCGATCCCTCAGTCAGCTTTTGCGACCGACATCAGACATTTTTACCGGATTCAGACCGATTATCAATCCATACCTGGAAACTAAAAATTCCGGTTCTGGACTCCTGCTGAACTATCAGTTCATGACGAGGAGTAATAGGATTTTGTGGGATGAGGAGTAACAAGATTTTGTGTTCAGCTTCACAGTTCATATCAGTCCAATCGGATTATTTCTTCCGTCTGAAAATTCACAATCCCTTCCCCCACCGTCAGATGCAAGCTTTTTCTAGATCGAATGGGTAACATCAAGGAGGCCCTTGAGCTCATCGTAACCCGGCTTGCCGACATCGAACAGGCTATTGATTTCTGCAATCGACACGACGACAAGGAGCTGTGGGATCAACTTTTGGGATACGCCAGCGACAATCCAGACTTCGTTCTCGCTATTCTCCATAATTCCGGAAGCCGGATAGATCGAAAGTCGCTCATTGAAAGAATCCGGCCGAAAACTGAAATTCCGGGACTACGAAATGCCTTAGTTGAGATCTTGAAGGACTTCTCCATTCAGGTAGGTTTATTTTATTTTTGTTTATGTGCCTAGTATGGCCAGTTTCTCGTATCAGATAAAGCACCATGTAAAGAATTATTGGTGGAAATTTAACGAGCGCGTTAACCTTGACTGCTTCATACTACATCCCATAAAAGAACCACAACTTCCTTTTCTTGTCGTCGTCTTGCAGGGAACTTTCTGTAGTTGCGTTTTGCAAATACCATGGTATCTGATACCATGGTATTTGGTCGTTTTTGCAGTTATCGCGGTATCTGGCCAGTTATCGGGGTAACTGGTATTCAGGTACCACGGTCCGACCGTGGTAACTGATCGAGGCTTCTGAAGAAGTTACCTCACGTTCATCGAAAAACAATAGAGCCTAGGGTTTTGAAAGAAGTTTGGCACTTGGTGATGTGACTGGATATCAGTTTTTCTCTTGGGATGGCTTCGAGAAGCGCAATTATTGCAATTGCCGTTTTGCAGAGCGACCGCAGTAACAGATACCACGGAAACTGCAAAAATGACGAATTGCAGATCCAGTTACCGTGGTAACAGATACCATGGTTTCTGCAGAAACGCAACTTGTATTGAGCATTATACGGAGACGAATGTCGACACGGCTTCCTAGGATTGGCTAACGCGAAGTATCCACGTCCAGGTCACACTGTAACAAAAATTCTTGCAGTATTTGCTACTGGGACTAATCTTGTCTCTTTTAAATAAGATTATCTCTAATTTGGATTAATCTAATCTTATCCCAGTAGAGATAAGTTCATTCCCAGTAGCAAATACTGCAGTTAACTTTAATCCGTACTCGGAGAAACTTTTTACAGTGCAATTAGCGTCCTTGAAGAACTCGGCGGTTTATGCTATCACGCGACTGGCCGGACAGGGAATGAGAAGACTAGATAGGCTGGTGAGTGCGAAGTTCGAGAGACGAGCTATATTTAAAGGTTCTTAAACGTCCTTTCCTCATTCGTAGATTGAACTGGAAGAGGGCTGCCAGCGTGTGATGGTTTCCGACTACTTCAGCCTTCAAGAAAAGCTTATTGGACTGCGAAGCAGGGGCTTTCGTGTTGATGGTAAGGAAAGACGACAGAGCGGAGTATGTTTGGACCGATTTCTATCTCTCGGGCTGGCAAGCAAGCATTGCTTTCTCGCTGAGCGAGTGGGTAACTCGCCTAATATTCAACCAAGGTTCAAGACAGACCCCCACTAACGTTCAACCAACTATTGCCATAACTTGGTCAAAAAGCGAGAAAGGGAAACTAGTAAGGAAAGCCGATAAATATAAATACAAAAAGTAGCGTTCTGTAAAAACGAGATTATATAGTCTCTCAGATTAGGGCTGTCAATTCTTATATAGTTTGTCGGATGCTTCCGGATCTGTTCCGAAAAGGATGTATGTCGATAAACAGACAAGCCAGTAGAGGTTTATTCTAGCAATGTTTTTGCCACTTCGGTTCCTCTTCAGATGTGTGTCAATAGTTTGAAATTTTTTGTTGTTTTATTTTTGCTATTTTGTTGTACTTTTTTGCTATTTTACGGGAAAGCAGTGATGGTGGCGTAGCGGACGAGCAGAATAACATTGGCGACTGGCTTTGGGTGTCCTCACAATCTTTTGCTAAGTCTGTTTCTTATCGTAAAGTCTGTAACGAAAAATCCGGAGTATCCGATTTAGCTGGTAGCCTATGACAGAGAACAAGGGCAGTCAACCACAAACCCCTATGCCAGTGGATACCCTATGCCAAACGCTGGGTATATCTAACATTTGGCATAGCCTATGCCTAACACTAGATACCCCATGCCAAACGCTGGATAGCTGTTGGTACCCTAACCCTGACATACCCCACTACAGGTGAATTCTGATTGGTTGATTTCTGAGCTTCACTCAAATCATCAGTGTTTTACTGGGTCCCACTATCCAACATTTGGCATAGCCTATCCAGCGTTAGGCATAGGCATAGGGTATATACCCGGGGTTTGGCATAGGCTTTCCCAAAATCAGGGGTTTGTGGTAGACTGACCAAGGGTGCGCGGTTTAATAATAATAATAATATATAATAATAATATAAGTCAGTGGTTGCAGCAGACATCGAGCGGTCTGTCTATGTCCAGGTCCAAGTTTTGATCGAAACCCCTCGCTTTTCAGGTCACCATGTTTGCCAATCTTGTCAGTCAAAGTTAGTCGAGCCAGAAGGTTCCAAGGTGACGGATATTGTCTTATTTAGATGTTGTCACAATTTCCACCGCCACTGCTTGAAAGACCAGGTAAGAATTTGGCTGCTACACCAGTGTTTCTCGGCCGTGGTCTCCTACGTCATGAGTTCCTGTTCGCCCTATTCGCCTATATTGAAAGAGTTATGGAAACATTCTAGCATTTACAATGTCTAGATCACCAATCCCAGTCGAGACTTCAAACTATGACTGGGAACAAGCGTCATAGAATCTTGTTGCGCGATTCGGAATCACCTTTATGGGCAAACTGAAAGTAGATCTTAACAAGGAAATCAGACAAAAGGAAAAACATTTAGCTGATATACGGATTAAAAGTAAACAATTACAGACATATATTTGGCACCATCTATTTCTTTCAGTAATCTGTTTTGAGGCTTCATTGTCGTTTCTGCCTAACATTCAACAATGTTTCCATGAAGAAACGGCGTGTCCCGTAATCTAGCATAATCTAATATAGAGCGCTACTTGTTGTATCTAAATCTCCTAAAGTCCTTATATCAACCTTTTAAAACTTTAAATCTTAGTACAGTAGCGAGTCGTCGTGAAAAATTATCGGTAAATTTTGGTCCAAAAACTCTTAAATATCCAACCTCCGAAAAATCCTCCCCCTGATTTTGAAACTGAACGGTCAAGACCTCCAAGACTAGTTTCGAACCCAATTCCAAAACTGCAACCTGTCCAATGCACCCACGTAAGATACAGCAATAGCTTTGTTCCGGCATTTTTTAAACTGTTTAACGCTTCACCCACCATTTAAGAGCCCACATGATTTTTATGTATGTTTGACCGTTTAATATAGTGTGTATTTATATGTTGACGTGGGAATCAGTTAGTCGGCACACGCCGTGAGTAAGATTTCTTAATGAATAAACGATCAAGGCTTCGCGCTGCAACCCGTAATTGTACCAGACTTGTTCGCCCCGACATCCGCTCTACTGACCGGTATCTTTCGTCATTTGTACCATATTTCGTGAAGTATTTCAATTCTGAATATAAATATTTTAAGGCAATTATTGAAAAGTGATTATTAAGTTTTAGCCGTGTTAATAATTGTGTGACGATCCGATGCTAGCGAGTAATTATATGAGCTACTCAGGAAATAAACGTTATTATTATTATTATTATTTATTATTTATTTGGAGTCCGACCTACCGAATAATGTATGAGCGGATGGAACTGTCTGACTCGTTGTCATAAAGGATCGACTCAGTTCTCTTAGTTCTAAACAATGTTGGCTTGTCTCAAAACCATGCAGAAAGAAAAGACGCGGCGGGTGGGTGCAAAATATTTGAAAAGGGAAGGCGCCAAAGTTAGTAAGACCAAAGGTTTCGATGGAATCTCAAAACTTAATATTTATGGGACTTCTTGATCCAGATAATCGAATCTTGTAGATTTCCGAGTCTTCGCCAGACCCCTTTGACGTTTTGCTGTTCATTCATAATCAACCGCTTGAATATGTACAAACAAAAATTACCGTTATGGAGTTTTTTGACAACTTACGGCCAAACAACTAATCAAATGAGAAAACCAAGTTCAGATATGGATTCAGCAAGCATGTTAACTCCAGTATCTCATCCCTAATCGACTTCAGAAAGGTCATTTTGAATTTTTTTTTTTACTAAATTCCTCGGCACCGCCGGGAATGCATTCCCGGCGAACTGCATAGAGCAAAGTGACATTGAGTGCCGAACCTTTCGATCCAAATTTCCAGGTTTTGACAAACTTTTCCAGCGTGTTTTTCCCGTCGAGGAAATAAAGTTCAAAATTTGATTCAGCGTGTCTCCTTACCCCGATACCGAATATCTAATCGACTTCAGAAACAACTTAATTTGAAATTCGAAACCTTAATTGGAACCCCCTCCTCTGCCTCTAAACATAGGGATAAACGAGCTTGGCCGGTACTTTACCAGTGAATCCTCATACGAAGTTTGAACAACATATATCAACCCCTTCGACCCCCCGAGACGACAGACGACTAAACCCAAAGAATACGTACGCTAGGTGTAAATAGTCTCAAGATAGTCTTTGATTAAACCCAAGAAACATTGAGCATGTGTGCACGCGAGCGGAGTATCCCTAACAAAGCATGTCGTCACTGACGCGCAAAGCTTTCGCTTGTATGGATAAAGGGGTAAGATAGGGACTGGTATAGCCATCTGGTTTTTCCGAAAATTGGGCGACATATTTTATTAAGTTGTTCATCGCAGACAGTTGCCTTTTAATAATAATAATATAATTGCGATAATAAGGCTTGCGCCTCGATAAATTTCTCGGGACACTCTACACTCTAAACTGATTTTCAGCCAGGTGGTAGTCGACACCTGCTTTGAATTGGTTGATATTTTCGGCATTCACAACACTTTCTGGGAGATTGTTCCAATGTTCTACTATTCGGTTTCTAAAGCTCCATTTTCCAACGTCTATTCGGAATTTCTTGCCACTCAGTTTCAAGTTGTGTCCTCTGAGACCGCTGTCATTGAAAGTGAGGGTATCATCAGGCCTTATGTTATCATAATAACTATGGCAAATTTTAAAAGTTTCAATCAGATCACCTCGTAGAAATAAATAATAATAATTAATAATTTATTTGTAACCCACTACAACAAACAAGAAAAAGTGGAGTAATGAACTAGAAACAAAAAGAAACCAAAGATGACGAAAAACAACTTAACTACGAGAAAAACATTGGAGAAGACCATGAAAAGGCTCAAGGTTTGAAATTGCAGACTCGGACAGCCCCTCGTGCAGCAAGGCCAGCTTTGCCGTTACATCCGGAGCACTAAAATTCTGGATAATTTTTCTGTTCTTATACCACGGCGGCAAATAAAGTAAAAATCTCAAGTACCGGAAATATGCGGAGCGGAGAGCTCGGATATCTTTTTTAAGAAAAATTGGAAACAACCCAGACAAAAATAAAACAGAGTGGTCACAATAGGTCGAGTACAGTTTCGCTAGCGCTTTACGGTTATATTTACTTCTGTTAGCAACAATTTTGGAGTAACCGATCTGGAGCTTAAGCTTAGCGTCAGAAACTGTCCGCGAACGAAGTGACCGTAGATTACTAGTAATCGAGATTCCCAACCACCTAATAGATTCAACCAAAGGTATAGAAAAGCTTAGACAAGTTAGTGATGATCTAGAAGCAGACTTAACGTTAAAGGAGAGGAACTCGCATTTGTCAACATTCAGAGAAAGTCCAATAGTGGAAAAAGAAGAAGCAACAAAACTAACAGAATCTGAAAGCCCCTTCCGGGTACGACTAATTAATAGAATGTCATCCGCATAAGCTAGGTATGAGACATTAGAATTTCCTAAAAAAACATGTAGTCGGAAGACTATTCAAAACATTAGAAACACAAAGTTTGAAAATGGAGGGAGATAGAACACCACCTTGTCTCACACCTTGCCTTACGCGAATTAGAGAATCTGAATAAAGACCATCACCAGTTTTAAGACGGAGAAAAGAATTCCCATACCAGTACTTTAGGAGATGAATGACAGAGAAATTAATACCATTGGAGGACAAAGAATAAAGAGCTTGAGAATGTACAACGGAGTCAAAAGCTTTAGACAGGTCAAGAGCACAAATATAGAGGCCATAACCTTTTTTCGAAGCGTCGACTAGAAGAGAAGAAAGAACCCTGTGCGCGTGCTGACACCCGAGACCCCTCTGGAAACCGAACTGGTTAGTTCCAAAATTGACGTTAGAATTTACAAAAGGCAGCAAAAGGTATTCGAGCACTTTACTAAGATTGCAAGCAACGGTTATAGGACGGTACGAAGAACAAGAAAACGAAGAACAAGAATCTATCTGTAAGATAGACTGGGTAATCGTATTTTTGAATCCGGTTTTCATAAGACAGATGGCGAATGGCTGGCACAGTTTTTGTAGCTCTTCTTTGAACTTTTCGACGCAGTAAATACAGGTTGGGACTTTGGAGGTAACTAAACTGATCGCATACACTTTTTGTTTATCTTTAGTATGCTCGAAATACGTTATCGGTTGTTTACAAGTTTATGTATTGGTTGTTCTTGTTTTGTATGTACAGTGACAAAGATCTACCAAATTGCTCGCGCATGAAATGTTGTATCCGCTTATTTATCATTAAACATTAAACATTAAAGCTCCAAATGCATGTCTCCTAACCCTATATCGACTATCTCGTTGGGTTTTAAAATTTCATGCTAGATTTCCGGATTTCGGGAGAACTACTCGTCCGGCAAAAAAAATAATTTTCATATTCGGATTCAGCATTTACTCTTACCCAGAATCGAACATCTAATCAACTTCAGATTCAAATTTTGCTTTTTACAAATTTTCCGGTTTGTGCCAGATTCCGGGTGAACTACTTGTCCGGCGAAAAAATAATTTTCATGTTCGGAGTCAGCGTGTCTCCTAACCCCTAAATCCACTATCTCATTAGCTTTTGAAAATTGTATTTATTTTCGCCCCTTTATTTGAAACACCTGCCCCACCCCTAAATATTTGTTCGCCCTTTTACTTGGAACCCCTCCCCCACCCCTAAATATACAGCTTTGGGGCCCATCTACAAACTTGACCTGACCTGTCTCTTGACCCAAAGAATCCTCACATCAAGTTTCATGAAAATATCTCATTGCCTGCTATGAGATATCGTGCTGACAGACGGACGGATGGACAACTTTTACGAAGTCGTAGGCATACATGAGCTATTACTCGGAAAAATAATAGCGTGTTATTAGGCTACTATTACTATTACTGTAGTGTAATAGCAAAGCTATTACTATTACTGACCGAAAAAGTAATACTATTACTATTACTTTTTAAGTAATAGTAAAAGCTATTACTATTACTATTACTTTTGTGTGTATATGATTTGAACCCATATTGCCCATTTGTAATGATAACTTCATAATAACTTCACTTGTTTCAGCCATAACTTTCGTTCAATATCCTTACTCACGTCACGCGCGACTCACGGGGAGACCTCGGCTTTTATTCAACTTAGCCTAACAATCCCGTATTTTGCATTATTGCATCACATTGCATGGGGATTAAATTTGCATACAATCGGTCCTCTGAGGTGGGGAATTAACTAACGATACTAAACTAAAGCCAGACCAGAGCAATGGGAATTAGGGCAAAGTAATAGTAAAGTAATAGTAAAACTATTACTATTACTTCATAGATAATAGTAAAACTATTACTATTACTATTACTTAGTAAAAAAATAATAGCGAAAACTATTACTATTACTATTACTGCAAAAAAAGTAATATTACTATTACTATTACTGTAACTATTACTAATAGCTCATGTATGGTCGTAGGTAACCCTCCACTTACGTTTTGGGATCCCAACTACGTTGGTGTCTCCATAGGAAGAACCCTAAAAGAGGCTCGGTCTCTTCTTGTATAGAACGCTGAGAAGAAACTTTGAGTCGCTTACGCTTCCGTCGTGGCAAATAACCCGATGAAATTCTTTCGAGAATCAGTCGTATAGAGTTGTACGAAAAAGTAGCATGTAGTAGTAACTGTTGCCACTGGAAGCTAATACAGCAAGATTGGGTGCTATCGGATACTACTACTTAAGATTAACCCAGTCGGAGCCTCGGAGGCATGTTAAATCAAAGTATTTCATACTACCAAGAACAAATAACGAGTCAGAACTACTGTCTCCCTATATCGGTCATACAAACATGCTGAGTCGAGTAAAATACGGCTGACCCCCGACGCAAAAGAGCGGAGTTTACTAGCTTCGCGCAACATCACGTTTCGTTACCTCTACAAATAGCCAAAGCGCCGTGAAGCGCCCGATGAGGAAAAGTAGCATTCAAACCTCATTGGCTCTAAGGACGTGCTCCAGAGAGGATCTGCGCGCGGAGTACGCCTCCTGCTCGCCTCTTTCGATATTTCTTGTGCGATAGGCAACGGTGAAGACGGAAGAGAAGTAAACGGGTCAACATCAGCTCAAAGCTAGAGTAAATACCTCCAGCTCCGCTCAGATTTGTCGGGGTTTTCATAGTCGCTGCATGCGACTAAACACAGAAGTTCTTACTGATTATTTTGTTCTTGATACTACTACATATCAATACATGCAACTTTTTCGTACAACTACCATACAACTACACTGTCAAAGAATTTTTATCGGGAAGGTCCACTTTTCACGTAATCTCCTAGCTAAACTCTACAAAGCTGTGGCACCCCACGTCTTATATCTGCCTCCATTTTGGAAAATATTATTGACAACTACCGAGCCGCGAAAATGGAACGTCCATTTGCTTTATTTTCGTCACATAAAATACTTATTTTAATTGCCACCCACAGCACGCAACAGGTACCTAGTAAGAAAATTTCAGCCTGGTAGAACCAAGAACAAATAATCAGATAGAACCTTCGTCTCCCTATCTCTTTACTGAGTCCAATATTTCCCCGTACCTTGTCCGCGTCGAACGAGGTTAGAAGCTTCGTGCCACATCACGTTTCATTACCTCTACAATTAGCTATATCGCTGTGAAGTGTGAAGCCGCTTTGAGGAAAAGTAGAAGACAAAGCTGATTGGTTCTCTCGACGCGCTCAAGAGTGGGTCAGCGCGCGGAGTACGCCTCCTTCATTTTTTGTTCTGCGATGGCAGAGCAAATTAACTCTAGGTGTTGCTACTGTTGCTAGAGTTAAATGTTTTATTAGGTATTTTTGTTAGGTGTTAACTCTTAGTGTTGTTTTGCCGTGTGCGATGAGCAACGGCGAAGACGGTAGTGGAGCAGACGGGTATCAAACATCAGCTCAAAAGCTAGAGTAAATAACTCTAGGTCCGCTCAGTTTTGTCGGGGTATCCATAGTCGCTGCATGGTACCAAAGAAAGAGGTTCTATCTGATTACTTGTTCTTGGTAGTTTGTACTGCTATATATATTTTCTTCATTAAATTTGCTGTGCTGTATATAGTTGTCTTTTCTCTTTACTTTTCTTTATTTTTTTCTTCCGTTTACTCCATTCTTGTTCAGTTTGAATGTAACGGGTTATAAAGAATTATACATACATACACACCTATTGTACAGTTCTGGATGTAGCCTATACAACGTCAATGAAGTAACACATTTTTTTCCCAGGTTTTCAAATGCTCCATTTGCACATCAGAAAGTTCGCCCTGAAAAGACTGTCCACCATACGTCGGCACGGAAATATATTAATTTGTGCAAACAGTTATACTTCTTGAGTTACGCGTGTGATCTATTTTTGTGATATTTTTTTTGTCGTTCTCATTCCATGTACGTTATATATCCCAAATATTTTCGGAACCACGTAGGTTGACATAGTTGAGATGTAATTGATGAACGTATTTGGATCTAGCTGATACCAGGAGAGGTTGACCAGTTGTCATGGCGTCATATAATCTTTTTTGGGTAGGCTCAGTTTCATTTCCAACATTTATTGAAGACCCGACTTCTCTAAATGCCCGAATAATGAATGAATGAATGCATTTATTACCCATCAATTAAAAAACAGATGGAGCACAACAAAAGACAAGGCAAAAAAGAAGAAACGGAAAACACTAATTCCTCTGACAACAACAAAAAGGAACGAACACAACAACCAACAGCATATACCAACTACTGTTGCAGAATCATAGCCCAGGGGTGGGACTCAACTGACAAGAGACAAGCTCGATAAACGAAAAAAAAATAATATTTATTCTCGTAGTTACAACAGTAACTTACAAGAGACAAAATAAGTATGCATTTGTTTCATTATAGTTGCGTTTTTGCAGGTACCATGGTATCTGTTACCACGGTAACTGGATCTGCATTTGGTCGTTTTTGCAGTTACCGTGGTATCTGATATACGGTTGCTCTGCAAAAACGACAGTTGCCGAAATTGCGCTTTTCGAAGTCATCCCAGAAGAAAAACTAATATTCAGTCACATCACTAACTGACAAACTTCTTTCAACATGACTTTTTCAGATACCACGATTGACAAACTTCTTTCAACATGACTTTTTCAGATACCACGATCAGTTACCATGGTCGGACCATGGTAGCTGAATATCATATATATACCACGGTAATTGGACAGAATAACAATCTCGACGGCCACTTCGGCTCGGACAGGTTATTTTCAATGGCCGTCTCTTTGTTATTTTTCGAAATCCATCTCGATGTCTGAAGTTAACCTTTAATATACGTATTATTTGTTTTTTGCTATCTAGGTATACCCTATCTTTTTAACCATCTTTTGAATGAGAATAGATCATTCCGACAGCGTAGTCAGTGCCGCAAGGCGTCGTACAGTCGTGTCGTGGACACACAAATGTCCCCCTGGCCTCAACGGATACTCCCGACTGGCGACTGGTCTCCGGCAACAAGAATAAAGGGCGATCTGAGAAGCTCCGCTAGTTTGACGTCGGCTGTTCTTTATGCGTTCGACTTCGGCTAAAACTCACTCCGGCTTTCCAGAGCCGTCCTTGCTCGCAAGTTTTGGAAAATAACGTGGAAAGCGAGTGAAAAGTAATATCGGCAAGTCAGCGAAGGCGCAACGACTTTCCGTTAGTTCTTGCGCTCGCAGGATTCTCGCTTTGCTTTTAGGAAGGCGAATCAGGTCAGTGAGAGTCGCAGTTAATACTCCTTCGTAGCCGCGGTTTGCACAGGAGACAACAGGTGAGGAGGCTGGGTATTTGGCCAACAAACCATGTAGGCGATACAGCTTTTTGCAACCGCGTTGGTATAGTTTCAAGCAGTGGTGTGACTTACATCTTACCGCAAAACAGGGTTGTTTCTGCGGCCTTCTCGACTGCCAGTGGCTAGAAGACGCCTTCCGTCCTTCTCCTAACTTAGGATTTTTTGCGGTAGGATGTCGAATAAGTACGAAAGACCGGATCTTACCGACCTCGTTGTAGAATTTTTGTCCGCACGGGGGGGGGGGGCAAGGATTAAAAAGTGTGAGATCTGTCTCCTCGATCACTATTTTATTCCAAAAATATATTACGTTCCAAAAAATCACAGTTCTCTCGCTGAAAAATAAACTGAATAGGAGCACTGACGTGTGATATCTGCAAAAACTAGTTAAGGAACGTTCACAACTACAGCTACCATAGCGGGATTGAATTACTACTCGTCTGTTTGTTATAACCATCGCAAAAAAATTCTTCCGAAATATGTATAAACCTGTTCTGTTGGAAGTAAGCCTATACTCTACCTAATGGATGAAAACTGGCGACCCAAGTCTTCTAAGTGGTACTTGATCCAAGGGAAAAAGGGGTCCAGCGATGTGCTCGTGAAATGACGGATTCTTTAAGTCTATAGCAAACCAGTAAAACAAGATCACGAAGGTGCCAATCTGTTTTCAGACTGGCGGCCGAATCGTTCAATTTTCGTTCGCATCGCTGTGTCTGTACCACCCTCCACACACACTGTTGACAAACCGATAACTCTTAAAGTACAGGTGACATCCGCAAGGCTAGTGTAACTCGCATCCGACACGCCACCCGTTTTTCAGTCTGAACTACTTCTTTAAACTGCGCCATTCGTATCTGAGTCATTTCTTACCGACATTTTTTGTTAGACCTTTGATTGCAGAGAAATGTTGCCGCTAATTTCGTGGAGCTTAGTAGCAAGATCATACTAGTGCAGCGCGTGATAAAAATCGGAAAAGCCGAATCCATGTTCTGCTTCTGTGAATTTCTGCTGGCCGGAAGAAAAAGACGAAAAAAAAACAATTATTTAATCCCGACTGTGCCTGCTAGTCATTTCTAAGTTATTTTTTCCTTCATTTCTGTCATTCCAAGTGTCCCCAACAAACGGACTAACGAACACCTGATTAGGGCATGTTGAACTTTTCGCCACTCGCACTCATCATCATTCTATCCATCCGTTATTTTTTCACGTCCAGAATTTTGAAAAGGCCTTCAGAAAGTAACGAATGGAAATTGCTGATACTAGTACTTTAAGAGTTACATAAGGTTCAACTAGTGAATGACCTCCATATCACTAATAAAAGACTCCATCATAACCAGTCCTAGCCAAGAAATCTCAACAATGCCATACGGGAAAAGGAAGTAGTGCAGAACTTCCACACATCAATACTAGCCTACGTCATCATATAAAAATTCAATCCGCTCTTACAATCGAAGCCACAAATGCGACAAAAGCAAACCAGGAAGCATACATTATATCTAATACTCAAAAGTCTTGGCAGCGATTCAATGAAGAAAAACCCTACAAATGACGAGCGATTAAAACTATAGAAACTTAGGGCTTGCCTGAGGTGCGTCGTATTGGTTTGTCTTCGCTATTGGGCCAAAAATTCAGTGGCTACTGGATCCTGCATGTATTAGAAAATTTGGGCCCATAAAGGCCTTCTCCTCAGATGTCCCTGTCGTGGCCGTTTTCAGTGAACAAATTCAAGCAATATTTGAACTAACCCGGAACAGAGATGGGCGAATCCGAATCGGGATTCGGATTCGAATCTAGGATTCGTCCTTTTGGCCGGATTCGAATTTGGATTCGAATCTTCTGCTTGTCATGCTGGATTCGGATTCGGAACCCTCAATCTTACGAATCCGCTCAAATTTCTAGTGTTCATCCTTCCAGTTTCCGTTTCCCAATTTTGGCACAGTGTGCTTAGGCAATTCAATTTTGTTTTCTCTGCCACCAAGCATCTTCAGTCAGTTATCTGACCACCTTAGGTATCAGTACTTTTGTCACCTCTGATTTCTGAACTGTAATCTATGTGCACGGTTTGATTTTTGTTAAGGTCGGATTCGATTCCGGATTCGAATCCTCAGCACGAAATGGTGGATTCGGAATCGGATTCGTACCTAGCCCTGGATTCGGATTCGAATCCTTTCATGATCGGATTCGCCCATCTCTGACCCGGAAAGTATTTTACGTGATAGCTTACTAAATAAGCAGGCTCAGCTTTCTGGGTAAAGCATATTTAACAATAATAATGATAATATAATTGCAATAATAACGTTTTTTCAATATTTGTAGGTTCAACTTAAAACTGCCACGAGCGGAATGAAAGACACAAGGCTACTCACTGCAGACGTACACAAATCTCTTCTTTTTTTTTTTTTACCGTTTTTCGAAAATGTTCTTTAATCCGATTTTCACGTTTCCGGTTAAGCGAAGCAAAATTTGCCGTTAGTGCGCGTAGACTCTATTTTAAGAACTAAAATAACCGATGAGAGAAAGCGTTAACGAGCTGCAGATGGCATCGTTAATAATAGGCCAGTCAGACACGATAGGCCCTTTTTGCTTCAACGCTGGGGCATGACCGCCGATAAGAAAATCACGGGATACAGGACTTCCCTTCACTGTAGAAAGATGGCGTAAACAGTATGACACTTCCCGATGAAAAATATGTAGCCTGTGTAGTTGTACGAAACAGTTGTATGTACTGATATGCAGTAGTACAGAATACTTTAATTTAATGTGCCCCACACTGGGCTAATCTTAAGCAGTAGTATACAGTAGCATCCCGCCTTGCTCCAGTAGCATTTAGTCTTGCTATAGTAGCATGTAGTAGCATCAGTTGGTACTGCATGCTACTTTTTCGTAAAACTTCATACTACTATTTTGAGATAATTTTTCATCGGTTTACTATACTCAGCATGTGATAGACATTATGAGAACAGGGGGCAAGAGCCTTTCGGAGAACATTTCTCAGTACTTTCATATGACATCTCAGAAATACCTGGGCGCGTATCCAAACTAACACAAAATCATTAGTTACAGACAATGCACTAAAGCTACCCAAGTCGTACATTAGTGTAGCATATGCTGCACTATGATGCAAGCATACATGTAAGGAAAGAGTGGACAGAGCGGTGTTCTCCAAGAGGCTTATTTATTTCTTGCTTTCGGGCACGATTACTTAGTAAAAAAAATATCTATAGTCTATTTCCTCTCAGTTTAGCTACTTCTCAACACGAGAAACTCTGACAAATAAAGCAGAATGAAATAGGGTCCAATGACATAGTTGGCACAGAAAACATGAATCAGCGACTGCTAGAAAGCCTCAGGTTCATTTCTGTCACACCAAAACACACGAACGGAAGCAAATTGAGTCAAGAAATGGCACAGTACTAAGCGTAAACTGAACACTCAGATCTTGCAAAAATTAGCTGGCGAGATGCAGTGCCACCTTACCACTCACGATTTGACATAGGCCTGATTACTCCATATTCCAAATCACCAACAAACACACACACACAGCAACGGTTCTTCATCATCACTGAACTACTCCGAACTGTGATGAGATATCGGTGCTCGGTCAGAAGTCTTTTGTTCCAAGTCACATGTTCTCGTAATCCCACTGAGAATAAATGTAAAGGCCACTTTTGCTTCAATGCTAACTAGTCCTGCACGAAGATCATGTCCTCTTGATGTTGCTGGCTATCCACTCTAGACCCTGATATAGCCTAGAAAAAAGGTTTTCATCAACTGACGTCATTATCAAAGGAGCTGTTGATTTGGAGGAGAGCTAAGGCGTTTTTCCGCGACAATCCCAGATTATAATCCTAGATTGCTGATTCATCAGAGAAACAGCGAATCGACAATCCCAGATTGTACAAACGACGATCCGACGATCTTGCTCCGTAGCAAGATTCTCGAATCGACAATCCAAGCACGAATCCGGATTGTCAGATTGTCACAGAAAACGATTTTTCATAATCTGGATTGTCAGAGAAAACGTATTTTGGAGAATCCGGATTGTGAATCTTCAATCTAGATTGTCACGGAAAAACGCCTCTAATTTGAGTTTCGGTCCCAGGTTTGCGATTCTCAAACAGTGTTCGTCACAAGTTGTTTTCCGTGTTCTATGGCTTCAAGCGCTTTTTGAGATCCCAAAACGTAATGACATACCTATGACATCGCAAAAGTTGTCCGTCTGTCCGTCCGTCTGTGAGCATGATAATTCTCGAAGGGAATGAGATATTCTGATGAAACTTGGTGTGAGGAGTCTTTGGGTCGAGGGAAAGGTCGGGTTCGTAGATGGGCTCTGTAGCCCTATATTTAGGGGTGGGGGAGGGGGGTCAAATTAATGGGCAAACAAAATATTTTTAAACAGCTAATGAGATAGCTTGACTCAAGCTTGATTAGGGGAGCTAGCTGACATATAAAGAATGTACCCTGAGTCGATATTGAGAGTAAGAAAAATTCTAATTACGACCATTGCAATTTCCGGGCATTGTCCGAAAAGGTTTGTGTGCCGGGACTAGGAATCGAACGCACGACCTCTTGCCAGTGTGTCGTTAGTCTACACGTACAAAGGCGAACTTTTATTACAGTGCATAAAGGGCAAGGGCCTGCCAGGTAGCTTTGGGAAAACTAAGGAGGGGGTTCGAGATAACAAAGAAGGGGGGGGCCTGTTGACAACAAGTCCCTGTATATTTATCTAAGCCCACCAGGTCGGTTTGATGGCCGAAAGTTGCGTAGTCAAGGTTTCTGTGCCTTTAAGGGGTAAGAAGACATGTTCAGCACGAATATGAAAACCATTTTCTCGCCGGACAAGTAGTTCGACCGGAATCCGGCCAAAACCGAAAAGTTTGTTAAAAGTAAAAGTTTTATTCTAAGTTGATTCGATGTTCGATTTAGGGGTAAGAAGGCATGCTGAACACTTACGTGAAAATTATTTTCTAACCGGACAAGTAGTTCGTCCAGAATCAGGCCGAAACCGGATAATTTGTTAAAAGCAAAAGTTTTATTTGTAGTTGATTAGATGACCGATTTAGGGGTAATAAGAGATGCTGAATCCGTATATGACAATCGTTTTTTTACAAGGACATATAGTTCGCCCGGAATCCGGCTGAAACCGGAAAATTTGTTATAGGCTAAGTTGAAGTTTTATTTGTGAAGTTGATTAGATGTTCGATATATGGATAAGGAGATACGCTGAATTCATTTTATGAGCTTTATTTTTTTTGCCGGACAAGAAGTTCCGGAATTCGGCCGAAACCGGAAAATTGGCAGAAATAAGGCAGGAAATTTCGATCAGTTTCGTCAAAATAGGTATGACACATATATGACACACATACTGAATCCATATCTGAACTTGGTTTTCTCAGATGATTAGCTATTTGGCCTTCATCTGTTTCTAAATTTTAATAGGAACAATGTTCAAGGAGTCGGCGAAAACTGGATCTGGCCAAGACAAGACATAATTGTCTGGATCAAATATTAAATTTTTGGGATCCCATCGATACCTTTGGTCTTGTTAGCTTCCGTGTTTCTTGGAGTCAAACCCGGAATTCAAACGCAAACGGATTCAACAGAGTAGCGACTCCAAATCCGTGTTCTCTTATGAAGACCCAGAAACTAAAAGCGGGTGACAGAGCATCGTGGTAGGATCCGAATCAAACCGCTAATAGCTGAAAACGCAACTTCGGGCTGTAGAAACCCCCTCCTAGGTCACAGCAGCGGACTATAATACTATTCAAGCAAAAAGCTGTTACAATAGTTTCACTCTCATCTGAAACTTTATAAAAAACAAAGAAAACAACTAAGAACCAAAACAAGGTCCGTGTTCGCTCAAAAACGAAGGAAATCCTACACATTGTACTATGCACACAACCAGCTGCCTGTTTATTTGCAAGCTAGCATTCAGTTAGGAAAGTTCTTTGTTTTTTCGCCAAGAGCCTAGAGGCCATATATTCCACAATTGGCCCAAAGTTAAATTCTATAACATACGAAAAGAAGAAACAGCATAAAGGGGTCAGGAAAAAAAGTGAAAATCCACTGACAATGCAGATGGTCTTCCTATCAAGAAGTGTCCGCTAAACAACTAAGAGAGAAAGATGCCATACGACAGAGTCTATGCAGCGTGTCTGAGGAGATAGGAAAGAGTAGAAAATTATTCCACAATCAAATTCAACTTACCCTTCCCCTGTTAGAGCACAGCAGGACTGGATCTGCCATCTGTGGGTTTTGATTGACGTCAGGTTTAGTTGCCTTGATATTTCTGCAGGAGACATACAGCCTTTCACATCTTGCTTATTAGCATATATCAATATAGCTGCACCCTTCAGCTCATCTTGGCTAACCACTTTGTGAAGCTCTTCCTTTGTGATGCCCAGTCGTTCTCTGTCTGTTGAATCAACAACCAGTATGATAAACTGCAAGAATTGGAAAGTTCACTATCACTACAAAGAACTCATTCTTTCCTGCATAGAGGGACAATACCCAATTTGGGTTTTTACCTTTAGTTTGAGGAGTGCAGGATGATGTGCAGTCATGAGGTGGGAAAGGTTGTTACCTCACGTGTGAAGTGACTGCGATCCCAGGTCTGCAGGCAAGGATTGTGCTGCGACTACAGATTCAAAGATTAGGGTCCAAGGTTCACTTTCCACAAACTGAGAATATTCACTGAAAAATTCGACCGGTTGTGAAAATTTTCTGTAGAAAAATAGGCTGATCCCACTAAGAGCTGCACACTCGCACAGTAGCATCGATGTCTAAAAACCTGCTCAAAACATACAAACTATCAAGTATAAAAATAACTCAAATCGGATAAGTCAGCTCAGTTGCTCAGATTAGGGCCGAAACATCGCTGAAGAAAATCTTAGCTGACTTATCCATTCTGAGTATTTTTTTTTTTAGATTTGCAGTCAGATTGGGATGAAGTAGTATTTTCATACTATCAAGGATATTCCCTTGTCTACGTGGCTAATTAGCATGTGATCTTGGATCTGAAATAAAATAAGTGAGATTTTCAGTACTCCATCTTCACACACATGACAAACAATCGCTGAAATATTTGACTTTTAGATTTACTGCTAATATGGTCATTCTGCAGACTGCTTCAAGAACAAGAGGTCTGGAGCAGTAGCTACTTCTTGAAACACTAGTGGGACAAACGGAGTTGCTGCTCATGCAAAACACTTAAAAACTACACAAGAAGGAAAAGGAAGTGTAAACTGCTATGCCTACCTCAGTGTTAATATAATAAGTATTCCAAGCCACTCGTAGAGATTCCTGTCCACCTAAGTCCCACATTATGAAATGTATATTCTTCCAAACAACTTCCTCGACGTTAGAGCCGATTGTTGGTGAAGTCTGCACGACTTCATTCATCAGGAATTGGTACAAGATGGTTGTTTTACCGGCATTATCCAGTCCAACAATCACGATCTTGTGTTCTGAAATGAACACAGTATTAATGAAATTAATGCAACCGTTTGTTTGTTTTTTTATGGCACTTGCCCTTCGGTTAGTCACTTTTCCGATCGGAACATCGTGGGGGGAGGGGGAATCCAGAATATTTAGGAATTAATAACTTTTGAACGGGTGATCGGATCTTAATGAAACGTGATATTTGGACAGACCTCGTACCCCAGACGACCGGACCAAAATCCGGACCGGATCCGGTGACTTTGGGGGGAGCCGGAAATCTTGGGAAACGCTTGGAGTGGAGAAATTGGGATGAAAGTTGGTGGGAAGAACAAGTACTAGATATGTGATTGACATAACCGGACCGGATCCGGTCACTGTGGGGGAGTTCGGGGGGATCCGAATTTCTAGTGATCCCGCGAGTTTGGTAGGCTACTTCCTGATGTGCTAGGATGATGAAACGTGTCAGGGAGCTGAACAGATTGACTGAAGAATAGTCGTTTCACGATCCGATCATCTGGAGGGGGGGGGGGGGGTGGAGGAGGGTAAATCCGGAAAAGTGAGGTATTTTTAACTTTCAAACGGGTGATCGTATCTTAATGAAACTTGGTACATAGAAGACATCGTGTCGCAGATGCCCCATTTTAAATCTGGACCAAATCCGGTGACATTGGGGGGAGTTGGAGGGGACCGGAAATCTTGGGAAACGCTTAGAGTGAAGGGTTCCCGATGAAACTTGGCGGGAAGAACAAGCACAAGTCCTGGATGCGTCAATGGCATAACCGGGCCGTATCCGGTCACTGTGGGAGCAGTGTTGCCACCGGCAGTAAATTTTTACTAGATCTAGTAAAAAATATTAAATCTAGTAAATCCCAATTTCTAGGAAAAAACATGGTCGAACCCAGAAGTTGTGTCATTTTTCATAGATTCTGAGGAAATATACAAAAATATTAGGATCCACTCTTGCTTATCACTCCAGAGTTCTTTATTTTGTCTGTTAACCAAACTAAGGATCGGAGCGGCGACTGCACTAGTGTTGTAAAATTACCGTAAAATAAAAACTCGGTAAGTAAAATAGGTAAAATTGGTAAAATAAGGTAAAATAGGTAAAATTGGTAAAATAGGGTAAAATAAGGTAGTCCATGGAAAATATAGGGTAAAATCGATGTTTTAGAGTAGCTCACAGGATTCAGACCAGGTCGACGTATTTAGTGTCATGTCGGTGCTATGAGTTAGATCAATAAAAATATCTATCTATTAAATATTTATTTGCACCCAGTGCAATTCGGATGATTGTGCAATTGCATTATTTGCAGCTAGCAAACTTTTTACTTTACTTTTCCGTTAAGTTCCAAATACAAATAGAAAAAGTGAAATTAACACTTTGATCACAGTAATAAAGTAATGAAATAGCTCAAGGTGACTTGAGGAGTAACTCGAAGAAATCCCTAATTGTCCAGAAATCCCTAACACGATAACACATGACAACACTAATTAGGCGACACTTCCCCATAGTTAAAATACAACATAGCACTTGCCCATAAAACATGTCATAGCAGACCTGCACAATTGGTAGGCTACTACTGTCACTTTCTTCCCAATTCCACCCTTCTATTCACGGTGTTTTCCCTTTAAAAATCAGATGTCATACTCTTGTTTTGCTTTCTGATGCCGCCCTGATCCCTGGAGTCCCTGGATAGTTTTGCTTTGACACCAAATGTAAATGTCAGTGAAATATGGGTAAATTCGTAAAATGATGTTTGAAAACCGGTTTCCTAGTCCTCCCTGCAGGCACTGGGTGGTTTTTCCCGTCAACATGTGTAAAAATGGCAGTAAAATACGGGTAAATTACGTAAAATACCGGTAAAATACGTAAATTACGTAAAATAGGTAAAGTATTGGTCCGTAAAATTACGGTAAAATACGTAAAATACCGAATTTTACCGTGAACAATTTTACCATTTACAACACTAGACTGCACGAACCAATTGCTTTGAGAAAATTCAGGAAAAATTGAGTGTTATTTTTAATTGGCTGTTAATTGACTGTTAATTGGCGCTTCGCACCAATTAATTTGTTCTTTGCCGATTGGCCGACATCGTTGGGAGGGGGCACCCCCCATTTTTGATGTCTCTGCTCTTGATGACAGAGGGGTCCCCGGTGACTTTGGGGGGAGCTGGAAATCTTGGGAAACGCTTGGAGTGGAGGGATTGGGATGAAAGTTGGTGGGAAGAACAAGCACAAGTACTAGATGTGTGACTGACATAACCGGACCGGAAAAGTGAGGTATTTTTAACTTTCAAACGGGTGATCGGATCTTTATGAAACTTGGTACATAGAAAGACCTCGTGTCGCAGATGCCCTATTTTAAATCTGGACCAAATCCGGTGACACTGGGGGGGAGTTGGAGGGGACTGGAAATCTCAGGAAACACTTAGAGTGAAGGGTTCGCGATGAAACTTGCGGGAAGAACGAGCACAAGTCCTGGATGCGTGAATGGCAAAACCGGGCCGTATCCGGTCACTGTGGGAGCAGTGTTGCCACCGGCAGTAAATTTTACTAGATCTAGTAAAAAATATACCCCCACAGTGGGAGAGTTGGGGGGGGATTCGAATTTCTAGTGATCCCACGAGTTCGGTACTTCCTGATGTGCTACGACGATGAAACTTGGCTATGAAAAAGAAAAATGGTGTGTTGTGTAGGGGTTATATATAAGCATAGCGTGGTTATGATAGCGTGGCTAGCATGGTAGTGGCTACTGGTTTGTGATGTTGATGTGTGATGTTCGAAGGCGATAACCGGTTCGTAGGTCAATAACTAAAGCATGTTTATTGGAGCTAGTACTTACATTGGTGTTATGTCGATAAACACTTTCACTTTCTTTGCTCAATGCTCGACTGAACTGAGAACTGAACTCAACTCAGAACTGACTTCCCAACTGCGGGTTTGGTCTTTTTATACCGATTTCTAAATTCCCTCAAGGTCCACTAACGAATAGGATTGCCTTTTCTAACGTTCTAGCGAATCTCTGCCAGACTGAAAGATTTGGGACCAACAGGGTAAGTTCGTCTAAGTTCCTTTTCTCCTCAATTGGGGAAAAGGTAATAATCTCTTTCAGTCCAGAAAAAAGCGTGGGCGTCAGAGTTAGTCGGAAATAGAGAGAATTGAGGATAGGGCTTGTTAAGTAATTTTTTGAACAAGATATTTGTTTACCGTAAATGTATCCTCACATGGCAGGCGAGTCAGGGACCCCAACAGATTGACTTGAGAATAGTTCAATAGTCGCTTCCCCGATCCGGCCGTATGGAGGGGAGTGGGGGGGAGGTTGGAAAATTAACCTGGGAAAGACAACTGTCAAATATCATACCCTCCAATGTCAATTGTCTGTTTCTGTTCAACACTCAGAAACACAGAGAATGGAGAAATGTGTGCCATAGAAAAATTCCTTAACAATGCCAAATGGCCTGGACTAAGTTACCTAGATTTCCGAACATGCTCCATAGTTTAGCAAGAAGAATTCCCATTGTGATTCAACTGGAACTTTATTTTTCAGCACTAAGTTGTTGAGTGAGAAAGAAACACAAAAAACAGAAACTGACTTTTCAGCTTTCGTTTTTCTTCATGTTCTTCCATATTGAGCTCATATGCACTGATGTTGACACACCTACGTAAGAACCAATAGGATCATTGCGATCCTCACATCTCTATACGGAAAACTTTTCGCCGGCAATATTTTCAAATAGCAAAAGCCTTCTGGCCTTAAAGTTACCTTACCACAAGTTTAAAGTTTATCAAGGAAGGCCATCGCAAGCTGATCGCAAGGTCCTCAAAGACGTGAGGCGACGTTAGCTTGATCTTCATCTTAAAGTTTTGACCACCATTATATTATGGTGTTCACAGCAACAGCTTTGTATTCAAGAAAAGGCTTTGACAAGTTCTGGAAAAGGAGGAGGATATTTCAGCTATCTGCAGTAAGTATAAAATGCATAACCTAGTTCAAGAAAATTTGGGAATGTGGGTCAAACAGTTTTTTTTTTAGTTCATTAGGCTTAGTAAGCTTAGCCTGGTTTAATTAAGTACAGAAGATTTATGTTTATGTGAACAGTTACTTTAATGTGAACAGTGGAGCTTTGGGCTAAATGGTAGAATGAAGATCCAAAATACCTATCAGGCTTTTCAGATGCCTTTAATTGCCTAATTTGGCTAACTGGTAGTAAGCTTTAGACACAGCAAGTGCATGAAAACGCATGAAAATGGCGAAGTCCAATGTCAACAAACGTTCACATAAGCATACCTCTATTGTATGTTGCTGTATGTAAGCTTGACCCATATTAAAACACAGAAGTCTTGAACTTGATAATCCAAATCCACGTTTTAGCTTCTGAATAGTTCAAGGTTGAAGGTTTTAATTTACGCTTCAGTATAAAATTATCATACATAGGGTTAAGCTGGAGACACAAGGTCGATTGACCAAAACCCGGTACAATAAAAGAACAAATCTATTTAACATATAATAATAATAAACATATACAGGAGGGGTACCTGACCTCGTTTTTACACAACCTCGAATTTTGCCGCGAAAATGCTGAAATGAACTTTCCATGCTGTCCTGACAGTCAAGAAGCAAAGTCTGATTTGTTTTTTCGACAGTTTATGTCCCAAAATATTACAGTTGTTTGTCTTTTCTTTGTTTTGAACCTGTTTTAAAAAGGGATTTTCTGGTTGTTAGCTACATTACCTCTATCTTTTTCATCAATTTGCAAGCAATCTGACCTCATGTAAAAGGGTGAAACTGTTTGAAAATAAAAATATATTCAACTAGAAATATTGAAGTAATATTTATTTTCCTAACATGTAAACCATTCTATTAGCTTCACTCTAGTATTTTTGTCATGTTTTTTGGTTCCTTTTTAAGCCAGATAGATTTCACTAAAGAAATATTTATCTTGAAATTTTGTCTGAGGTTGGGTACCTCTCTTGTAGTTAAAATATTAGTGAAATTACTGTTATACAGTAGGGGTATGCTTATGTGAACAGTTACTTTAATGAAGATCAAAAATACCTAGACAGGTGTTTTCAGATGCCCTTAAATACCTGCTTTGGCTAACTGGTAGTTAGCTTTAAACACAGCAAGTGCGTGAAAATGGCAAAGTCCATTGTCAACGAACGTTCACATAAGCATACCTCTATCCTACTGTAGTAGGCTGCAGATTACTTCAAAATTGGCCTAAAAAACAAGCTTAGTAAGAACATACAGTTCTAGGGTTTCTAAAGTTCTAATTAGGTTCTAGGTCAGTTGTAGAAAATTTTCGAATTTGCGACATTTCTGCTGTAAAAATATCCTATTTCAAATTTTCCAAATTTCTCCTTGTGTTCCCGATTTCTTTTAGTAATTCACAGTTAGTTTCTGATTTTAAAGTAAAAGACCCAGTTTTAATTTTGAAGAAAAAGCTGACAAACTTTTATAAAAAATCATTGGAAGCCCTCATAACCCACAACCTGTACCCATTCTTTAACAAGTCATTAATGTGATACGTAAGTAATTGTAAGTTAGTTGCTGAAATAATGTGTATTTTTTATAGTATCTCACAGTATTTTATTGAAAGGTTGATTTAGGAATGGTTTTGTTTTATAATTTATATATTGTACTCCTCAATTTTGAGGGACACAAATGAATAAATAAATAAATATAATATATAAATGTTCAATTTTTCTTTCATGGTAGTTAGGACTTAAAAGAAATCTCCAACATTTGTACTACACTACATTTTCATTTTTTTTTACTGCCAATCTTGAGTTACCATAACCTGAGGTTAGTGAATCAAAAGTAACAAACCTTTGCTATACCAGTTACTGGCAGAGGCGTGACAACTGGGGGGGGGGAGAGGGGGGACACCCCCCCCCCCCCCCTCCAGTGTTTTCAGCCAGTTGGTAAAAAACAACCGATTTTTCGTCAAAACAGTTGATTTTTTCATGAAAAACAGTCGTTTTTTCTGCAAAAGCAGTCGGTAAAAATTACCAGCCAGTCGGTAAATGGCTTGCCCCCCAAACAATTTTGGCTAGTAATGCCTTTGGTTACTGACAAAGAAAGTCAAATGGTATATTACGGTGAATGTGGGCCTATGGAGGATATGCCTAGCAGAGGCTTAGATTAGTCCTAGCCTACTCTTTGGTAGCAGACTAGGAGCAAGGCAGGAGCACTTCCAGCCTTGACAGTTTTTCTTCTACAGTTATAACTCCAGCCCATATTCAGTTGTTGTTGACGATCTCAACCGATACATCAAACATGGAAAAAACTTACTTCATCAAACAAATTTTGGCTGCAGAATCGCAGTTCAAATCAAGAGTTGATCACAGATTCTTTTTGGGTTGTGTTTCATCTTCTAATGGAAAAATCAAACTGTGGCAAGCACTTTCGAAGGTCAGATCGAGCACATTGGGAACAAGACCATTGGAAGACTTCAAGCTTCTTCTCATTATTTGCTGATGAGCAAGAATACTATCTTATTTTTTATATTCTGTCATATAAAGAGCAGCTACAATTGATCTGTGCTGTTTCTCCTTTTAGCATTTTGTTGGCAGAAAAAGAAATTGTTACTCCATTGCAGTCAAATATGTTCACAGAGCTTTGGCATATGCTACTAAGTCAAGGATACTGAAGAAACGAGTTGCAAAGAGGGTAAGATCCATTTTGGAAAGTTTATATAGGCCTAAAGTGACTAGCGTTCAATAGCTTTCAGGTTTGTAATTGTCTCCTAATGTTAGTGTACTAAGAACCGCGAAGACTATACCAAACAAATTTGTTTGACTATACCAACCAAATTTGGCGTAAGCCATGAAAGGTTTTTGGTCAGTAAAAAGATTTAATCTATCCATCTATCTTCTCTCAGCTACAAGTTCCGAGGGCTAAGTGAGACCACCATTAGCGCAAGGAGCTGGTAACACTATGAGGTAGTTTGTTCATTTAAGCCGGACTTTTTGTCAACCTTGAAGGCCTTAACTAGAAACCTTTTCGAATCGTTGTCTAAAGCTACTGGAGACTTGGAAAAATTGCGACGTTCTCTCCCGTGTTTGCGCCCAGATAAAAAAAAGGCGTGTAAGGAATTGACTTCCGCCAACCGCCGCGACTTTTTCGTGAGTGGTGCGGAAGAGCCAGAGAAGTAAGAAGAGCTTTGTCACCTCATTCCGTCTTAACACCAGTAATACCGACTTGTCATTAAAAGGCGTAAATTTTATATATTTATTGCGTGAGCTGCTTCACGGCTGTGCCTTGCTACGGTTTTGTTTTAAAATTATTGATTGATCAACATTTCTGCTTCGAAAAATTTCTCAGACTCGCTGGTTGTGCATCTGATCTGGATACATTGCTGCATTGCCCATCGTCGTTCTTGAAGTAAATAGGCTACATTTTAGAAAAAGTAATCCCACAAAAGCTGATTGTGTGTGTGTGTTTAAAGCAAAACTGAAATGTGATACTATTCCATAATTTTTCCTTCTCAAAATAGGCGCCATCACCAGTCCGTCAGTTTTCGGTTTTCCTTCCACAGTCGTTTTCATGCCTGTGCTGTCTAGCCAAATCTAAGCTCGTTTGTGATCGCAGTTACGGACGGTGCTCGCAAGCAAAGCTTGTCGATGATGTTGGTCAGAGCAAGAACAAATAGTCTGACAGAACATCCGTTTCTTTATCTCCGTAATATGACTATGCGGAGTTGAGTATTTCCCCATACCATGTCCGCTATACGAACGAGCGGAGGTTACTAGCTTCGCGCTACATCACGTTTCGTTACCTCTACAAATAGCTAAATCGCTGTCAACCCGCGGTGGAGGAAAAGTAGGAGTCAAAGCTGATTGGTTCTATGGACGCACTACAGAGCGGGTCAGCGCTCGGAGGACGTCTCCTGCCAGCATCCTTCACTATTTCTTGTGCGATAACCAACAGCAAAGACGGAAGAGGTATCAACATATAAACGGGTATCAACATCAGCTCAAAGCTAGAGTAAATACCTCTAGGTCCGCTCAGTTTTGCCGGGGTTTTCATAGTCGCTGCATGCGGCTAAAGACAGAAGTTCTATCTGATTATTTGTTCTTGATAATAGGTTTGTGCTCTCACAGTGGAATGGTTTGTTTTGGGGATCCCAAAACGTTATTGGCGGGATACCCATGACTTCGTAAAGTTTGTCCGTCCGTCTGTTAGCACGGTAACTCTGGAAGGGTGTGAGATAGTTTGTTCAAACTTGGTGCGAGGAGGGTTTTGGTGAAAGCACAGGTCAAGCTGGTAGATGGGCTCTGTAGCCCTGTATTTGGGGATGGGGAGGGAGTTTTCAAAATTAAGGTATGAAAATATGGATATTTTGCAAGTTAATTAGACATCGATTCAGGGGTAAGGAAATATGCTGAATCCATCTTTGAACTTCGTTCTCTTGCTAGAAAAGTAGTTCGGCCGGAATCCAGCCAAAACCGGTAATTTGGTTCGTCATTTTTTTCTGAAGTCGATTATACATTCGACAAAGTAAAGAAACATGCTGAATCCGTTTTGAGAGGTTCGCCTCGCGTCCGGCCATCCAAACCGGAAATTTGGTTGAAGTAAAAGTTTTACTGAAGTCGATTGAAGATTCGAAATAGAGACATGCTGAATCCAGTTTTTAACTTTATTTTCTTGCCGGGCGACCACTTCGCTCAGAATCGGCCGAAACTAAAAGTGTGTCATTCTGAATTCGATAACAGGAACAAAATCCACAATAGAGCTTTAATTTTCACTGGACAAGGAATTTGTCCGGAATCCGGCAAAACCAGAAATTCAGTGGAGGTGAACGTTAGTCCATTAGAGCTTTAAATGGGGTAAGAATGCATGCTAAATCCATATCTGTTCTTAGTTTTGTTAGCGGACCAGTCGTTTGAACGTAACCCGCCAAAAACGGATACGTCAACTGAATTTAGTTGAGCGATATGTCGGCCGTTCTAGGCAGGGGTCCTCCTCAGGCTCAATGCCAGAAAAGTGAACCTGTGATATTCTAGCAACTATAAGTGTCTGTTTCTGGTGGCTTCGGGAGAAATTCAGCTGACCTATCCTTATAGCGCAGTCAACTATTATTCGCAGTAAGCTTAGGCTGAATGAATGTTTATACGCTACTTCCACTAATTGTAAATTAGTTAAAATATATTTCCGTCAGGTTGTTCATGTCGGTGTAAAGACGATAAGGCTAAATCTTCTATCTGCTTTCCTTTATTACCTGTTAAATGTTGTACGGTCAGTATCAGATGACCGGAAATTTCGGTCTTAATCTGATCAGGGGGCAAATACCATGTTTACAGTATCTGGCGAAGACCGAAAATCTACAAGACCTGATTGTCTGGATGAAGAAATCAAGTTTGGGATCCCATTGGATCATTCCGTCTTGTTTTCTTCAGGAGAATTTGAACTGGAATGCGGCAGCTGTATGTCCGTGGTGGGAAATTGGAAGGTTAAGCTTTTCAGTTAACTTATTTTCTTTTTAAGAGTTATTTTATTTTTAAGAGTTTTTATTTTTAAAGAGTTATTTTATTGTTTTTCCAGCGCTGGATTGACAGAATCCATGCCGGCAGTGCTGAATTTGGATCTTCTTATGAAGCCGTAGTTACTGGTCTTGGAAGATGCCATATACAGTTAAACTCTAAGGTTCTGGCAGATTTGTCCGTGTGGGAACCTAGGACATTCAAGGTATTTGGGTTTTAGCTAATTGTTTAACCTGATAAAATAAGAGAAGATTTTGTTTGTGCTAAGAGACCATGCAACGACTATGAATACATGGAAAATAAACATCAACACACAAGATTATACCCCCATAGGCACCTATCCCTATGGGTGAGGGCTATCCTGAGAACCTCACCAACTATACAATTTTTCCAAAACAGTTATTCCCCATTCCGCTACACATCGATTTTTCCTCAACTCCCCTTCCATTCACTTCAAAAATTTCTGACGCAAGCTTACGCAAACTTTTGCATTCACACAACAAACACTTTAACTGCTCATCCATACTACCACACATTGGACATGAATAAAGACCGGACCGACCCCCTTCCCTCTCAGTATACCTCCTTCTCTCACCCAGTGGCAAACTATTTACCTGCACATCCTCCATTTTCAGACCCGCTTTAAATTGTACTTTCTTCCCCCAAATCTCTTTGATCGTTGCGTTAAACCTCAAAGACGTTGACTAAGCAATTGCTTTTGCTAGTTCAGTGGCCACAGCGGCGTTTTCTTGCTAGTTTTGTAGGTTCTTGGTATCCTTACCTTTACCCAGAAATAGCTTTTTCTCGAGAACTCCTGTATAAGCATTTACATTTAGAAACGGATTCGACTCACGTCGAATTCGTGCCGACGTCAGGCAGTCTGTCTGACTCGCAGAGTGTGGGTGGACCCGCGCTAAAGCCACGCCCAAGTTTACCGAAACTTGTGTAGATGCAAAAGAGGCTTTTTGCATTTGGTTCGAAAACAAACGGTATTGCGATTTCTACGAGTTTCCGTATGGTAGTTTGGATTTTTATAAGCTTGGCAAGTCAAAAGAAGAATAAAAGTGTTTTTGTGTGCTTTGAAGTCATGATCATCCGTTCGTTTTAAATACTGTATTTCCGGGAAATTCTCGGTACGCCCTCAAACCGGACCCAAAATTCCATACGTATAAAAAACCGTCAGGTGTTTTTACATGGCCTGTCAAGATACCAATAAATCAGAGAGATTACAGCTGCTACTTCACGAGATGTTCGAGAGGTCAGATTGTCCAATGGCAGTATCCGGCTCCCCCATTTCTAAGCTTTAAGATGTCCAGCTAAACTGGTCGAGCAAGGTCCAGAAGTGTGCATACCTAGGAAGCTGGGTAGAGAATACTCCTGATAAAATTAAGAAAAGAACTGGATAAGCCTCTTGCGCCTTCAACAAACTGAGGCCGATATCGAGAAGCAATAACTACTCACTTTGCTAAATTACGACTGTTCAGTAGTAACGTGCTACCATATTGTTATACTCCGATGAATTTTGGAAACTCAACCAACAACTTGGGGACGCGTCCTTGGATTTGAAAATGTTGTCTTCGAAGGATCAGCTGGCAGCAGAAAGTTGCCAACGATCGAAATTCGGCACAAAACCAATCAGCCCGTTGTGACTGAAACCTTAAAAAAACGAAAATGGACATATTTAGACATTTTGTTTATGGCGAATATCTGAAGACAGACTGCCCTAAAAATTTTATCAATGGAAGAGTGAAGAAAGTCGAACCCGAAGCCGACCAAGGCACACATTACGGAGGATCAAAGGTCTAACTTGGTTAAAAACATCAGAACAACCAGAAATGACATTCTTACGCTCGTGATCCGGTTATCTCAAAAGAGAGACCGACTCTCAGAGCGTGTTCCACCCGGCCGTAGCCACTTCGCATGACGTTACGAATTTTGGCTTCTTGGCGTCAAGGCTGGAACGCATTTTTCAATTTTCCGCAAAACGTCACCACTGGGTAATCCAGCCAATCACGTTACAGAGATCCGTAGTTACCACGCTTACTACGCTCCCGAGCATGGTAAGCAAATAGTTACTATTAGTTACTATTTCGAGAAGGTTGGAACGGTCAGCGTAGTAACTATTCGTGGGGTTGGAACGGAAGTAGTAACTAATAGTTACTATTGTTAGAAGGGTGGAACACGCTCTCAGTTTCAGTTGGAGTTTCCCATTATTGCTAAACCCTTTTCTTCTTTTGTAGTCGCTTGTCCACCTGTCATCTGCGCGCCTCCGATCCGAGCGGGAAGAGAGACCTAGTGAAGGATTGAATAACATAAGTGTAGTGCCTTCTGGCGTCATTACGAGAGGCATGTTATAAGTTAGTTGTCCTAGTTAGTTTTTCACAGTAAATCCAGTCACGAAAATACAAATGTGTTCGAACACTCTTGACTTGTATGTCCATGCCACTAAATGCTAAAGCATCAGTCGGTGAACTCTAGGCGTTTTCCGTGCAGTTTGTGGGTCGATTGTGGCTCTAAAAGTGACAAGATATCATTTTATTCCCTCCTCGATACCAACAATTGCATCAACTTTTCATGAAAAAGGGGCACTTATTTCCCGTTTTTTTGTGCGGCCCACAAGTGTGCTTCCGCGACAAAGATTTGTGGCTCGCTTTGTGGCTCCGAATTCGACAAACAACTGCCGAGGGGATTGTCGATTTTATGGCTCGATTCTGGCGGGAAATTCAAATTTAGCAGCAAAATAATAGATGTCTCCGATGTCCAAAGCCCAAGAAAAATTCATCTATAGAGAAATGATCAAGATTCTTCGACCAATCCAAGCCCTTTAAAGCAGTAAACCAATCAAAGCAACAGGAAGGCGGAAAGGGAGCTACAGAACTGTGGAACCCAACGCCATATTTTGAAGGAAGGAAGGCCAATATAGAAGAGGGTAATTCCTCCTGGGCTACGATCCCAGTCGAGGTGCCAATCTCCACAAGATCAACCAAGAAGAGGATAATTCCTCCTGGGTGGCGATTCCAGTTGAGGTGCCATAGACCGACCCGTCAACATCTCAGAAGAAGATCAACCGGAAGGCGGAAGGGGTCGCGCTCCCCAGCTGTCCCGATGCCATTAACGAATAGAAGAAGAGAAGAAGTTGCGTTTTTTCAGATACCATGGTATCTGATATACGGTCTAAAGTCTTTTTTGCAGTTACCGTGGTATCTGAAACCACGGTCAAAAGGCGTTTTTGCAGTTTTCGGGGTATCTGATAAAGTCATCTCACTTTCATCTGTTTTTGTCAAATTGGTGGGAAAGAAGCTTGGCATGTGACTGGAAATCAATTTTCTTTTGGGATGACTTGGGAAAGTGCAATTTCGGCAATAGTCGTTTTTGCAGTGCAACCGTGTATCGGATACCACGGTAACTGCAAAAACGACTAATTGCAGATCCAGTTACCGTGTTAACAGATACCACGATATCTGCGAAAATGCAACTAATGTCAAAACAATAGAATTAACTACTTTCACAAGACTTAAAACTGAGGATCCTTTTTGCACAAGATGATAAGACGAAAGCCTGAAAATCTATTTATTGAGATTCTATCTCAGTGTTATTTTTAATCTCAGACAATTGAAATACCGCCCAAAAAATAGACAAAACGGCGTTTCCGCGAGTCTCGACTGTGTGGCACACAATCCTGTTTCCGCGACAAACACTCGGAAGTGTGTGGCACATAATTATGTCTCGGAAAAACGCAAGGGCTAAAGTAGTTGCTGTTTGTCGGATCTTCATACTGTTTTACTGTAAGAACAAAGACACTCCAGCAGCTCTCCAAATCGGAGCTTCGTTACTTTTAAGAGCCCCGTTCCCGGGCAAGCGAGACTGCGGAAAGCCAGTCAGCTGACCAAACCAAAACACGGGTACTGCGTTGTGGGGCTCCTCGGCGGCAGGTAATGGCTCTGGCTACCTGGATTCAGGGGTAGTGGTAAAAGATTAAAATAATTCAGCGTTCTTGGTTGAGGCTGTAAGCCTCAGAGGCTGTGGGCCAGAGCAAACTAACACTAGAGAGTAGCGCCACGAATTAAAAAAAAGTGACACACACTCGAATAGCAGCGACACTAGCACCACTGTCCACTAGCGATAGGGAACCTTCCTGCGGAAACTCGATCGGTCGTGGACCAGCACTGGCTCTAATAACTTCATATTCCGAACACAGCAAAAAAAAAGATACAACCTCCCCTGTTTTCACGATGCGTGCAGACCGCATCTTAGCTTTACCAGAAATTTATGAACCCGCAAGTTTGTCTCGCTTTAAATGCCCATGGCCCGTTTGCGAAGCATGGAAAGCATAGGTCTTGGCGCTACTCCCTCAGGCGTATTCTCGCCGTTCCCCGAGGACTCCTTGGGGGATCGAAGGGAACGGCGAGAATAGAGGGAGTCACTCTACGCGGACTCCGCGTACGGAAAACAGCGATAACACGGGGAATGCTTCTAAAATGGATTTTGTTCGAACAAAAATTATGCAGTTGACGAAATTTATCTGGATCCACTTTATTTTTGGTTTTGTTTATCCTGATGGTTTTTAGTTAATTTTACATTGCACCAACACAAGCAAAAATTGATTCCCCTCCTAATCTGAAAGGGAGTCTCTTTTCATGATGGTGATGATAATCGGAGCATTCCCCGTCCGTGGGTACTCGCGAGAATACGAGGAGTAAGTCCCCGGGACAAACAAAAACGCAGGGACTCCTCAAGTGGAGTCCGCGGGGAACGGCGAGAATACGCCTTTAGAAACGGAAGCGATACGACTGTACGTTTGAGCAGCAAACGGGATTGTCCCCTGTGGAACTCCGTTAGCGAAGAGACCGCGATGGCCGAAACAACAGACGCCTTTAAAACTTGTCTTTTAATGAATTCTGTTTTTTATGAAGTCAGAGGCGTGAAACCCGCATTATGTTTATTTAAAGGACGCGTCTACTTCAATAGTATTTAAATCCATTCTTGCTCTTGAGATTAAACACTTCATAAGTTTATCCTATCTCCTCTATTTACATCACACTGATTATCACACTTGCCACGTGTATTCTCTTTACGCGACGTATCAGACTCTCGGTCGTTGTTTCCGAGAAGTTTTTTGGTCAGAAGACCGGCTATGCAAATTTTGTCACGTTTGTCATCCAGGGCAAGGGACATGGAAACAAGAAACAAACAGTCGAAGTCTTGTGTAGTTTGCTGTAAGCATAGCAAGGTTTTAAAGTTGTCAGCTATCTCAGAACATTCGAGCAGAAAAACTATAAAGTGCGTGGTGTCCTTGACTGAATAGATGTGACCTGGAAAACTAGCTCAGGATTCCAGTGTCAACTTCCAGATCGCTGCACCGGCGTCGTCAACAGGCTTCACAGCCTTGTCCCTAATACAAGGCAGGTGCAAGTTTTCTTCGCCAAGACCCGACAAGACTAAAAAAACCGCATTTAAATGAAACGAAACTTACACTCCAGTGAGGAGTGGACCAGTAGCAAATAAAACGCGGCCGAAGTCTCTTCTGAACGGGGAAATTGGAAGATGGCTCCGTCATAAACCGACAAACTGGATCCTATTGTGAACTTCGTGATCTGATGTCTGACGCCATCTCCCTAAAGCTAGATACAGTCAGAATAGTTGCATGCCCACGAAGCTAGATGGCGTAGGCTATGTGCGTTTAGTAAGTTCTTGCGATTTCTTCTGCGCGGTGAGCCTCGTGCCGGCATGAAGGAACAAACGGAAGTTGTTAGGAGGACATCTTGAAAAGCTAAAACTAACAAGGTTTTTCACCGGGAAGGGTTTTACCATCTTCCACCCCTAGAACATCATGAGTGACCCGGAAATTAAGCCTGCTGAAGAGCAGCCTAAGCCGGCAGTTGAAAAAAAGATCATTGGTAAGTAAGTTTAATTGAACTTGTTGTCTGGTGATCACAGTCCAGGCAGTTATTTCCTAAAGGGTCAGAGCCCCACTCAGATGGTCCTTATTTAACTGTTTCAACTGACCAGTCAGTAGCTGATGGTCACAAAAATTGGAGAAAGCAGAAAGGTGACACCATCTCAACTTTACTAACCTCTGAAGGAAGAAGCACATGTACACTCTGTCGGTCTCTGTGTTACATACTTACATGACACTTGGTTGGATAGCTCTGACAATACTCTATATGACACTCCTGACCAGTCAAGCACAAATCCTCAATTTTTGGGCATGGTGCCCCAACGTCAGGGCATGCCCCAAGGGCCCAAGGTATGGGCATGGTGCCCATACGTTGGGGCACCATGCCCTGGAGCATGGGCATGGTACTAGCATAGCACCCCCATTATATTTTGGTTGAACTGAGATTGATTACACACCTAAATAGGGCTGTCTTCCTCACCAGTGATCCTCACGAAGAAAGAGTAAATGTTTCGGTAATGACTCAAACTCAACGACTCAAATCCTTTGTCAAACAATCACGGAGCTGTTGATTGTTTGGGAGTAGCTGTGACACCGTTTGCTGTGACACCGTTAACCTCCACAGTATTGCCACGCCACACAGTTTCATGAGCAGAATTGCTTAAACCAAATATAAATAATGAAAATGACATTTTCTCACTCTTTTAATGACGTCACACTGTCCGCTTTTTACGTTGGTTATTTATCAGTCGTTATTAATAGTCAATAGTCAAAGTTATTATACCCTGTGATAATTATGATCAAAGATCTTCCAAGTTGTGATTCGTAGTTAGTTTCATAACTGTAATACACAATTTTTTAATCAATTCTGTCAGTGCATTCAAACCTTGTCCGCTATTCATGACGACGTGTCCGCTATATTTGACTCGTCACTTTTTTGGACGCTTAATTTGACGAATGGACGGACTTGGCGTCGTAAGCTTTTGTGTTGGTTTGACAACACTGCCGGATTCCAGCATTTCTTCATTGGCAGCCATTTTAAATACTCTGGGATAGCTTGAAATTTGATTGAGTTACAGAAGGTGAAAGAACTGGAAGTGAATTAACTGTCCGCTTACTGGTAGTGTCACCCTATTTATACTTAATTTTATTTGTCATGAGCGCTTGCCAATAAAATAGAATAGCCAAAAGTTGTGAGAGCCCTAAACTCAGTTTCTGCTTGCTTTTGGCAGGCTTTTGGCAATCTGCAACCTTTTGACAAGTGAAAATTCTAATCAAAGCCAAAGGAAAGGTTGGCCAGACTTACCAGGGGTTGTACCGCCATGGTGTAGTGTCTCTGCAACTGAAATATCCAAAGATGTTTTTTCTATCTTTGCTCATCTGACTTACATGAAACTCTCTCGAACAGGGGATTATTTTTCTCCTCAGTAGGAGATTCCCCTTGGGCAGGAGAAATTTCCAAAAAGTGGTGCAGAAAATGTGACATTCTGCACGTACTACATCCAACTTAAATGGCCTCACTCCACTTCTGCCACCCACTAAAGATTGTTCTTTTTTATTTTATAATTGCAGTGCAGTTGTGTTTTGTTTGCTATCACAAGGAGTATTAATTTTTGTTTGTTGCCCAGTAGTCTTCCTTGTCTCCCCATTTGGGCTAGTCGAAGTAATTTATATACAGTGACTTTTCTTTTAAATAGAATTGAAAACTAAAGGCAATGCTGTCCTCACAAGAAAAAAAACATAAATATCCATCTGACATTTGATGTTTTACCATATTTTAGGTACCAGTACATAGTACTTTAGTAACTAAAGAAACCAGGACATAAATATCCATCTGACATTTCATGTTTTACCTTATTTTTTAGCTTGTGTTCTCAGAACACCTGGTTCTAAGGTACCAGTAAGTAGTACTATTGTAACTAAAGAAACCAGGATTCCCTTGTGACAAATTGTTGTATAGGAGAGATACCATGGTCATATACAAAGCCTCTAATTTTGGGCATGGTGCTCCAGTGTCAGGGCATGGCCTGAAAAAGGCATGGTATCCCACAAGAATCTGCTTGAAAAGCAAATATCCAATTCAGATCTCAGTTCAACAGGTTTTCTGGTGGTACCATGCTCTTGCTGCAGGGCATGGTGCCCCAGCTAGGCACCATCTGAGTACTGGTGCGCCTGCATTGCAGCATGCCCTGACGTGGGAGCAGCTTGTCCCAAATTTGAGGAGTTGTGTATGACCGCGAGGTACAGAACCTCAAATTCACACAACCTTGAGATAGGCCTCGAAAATGTTAGCAGGACTGTGGTCCTATCCATCTCATGACTGTCAAAAATCTGATGACCTAGGATATAGTCAGAACTGTAAAGAAACGTTGTTCCAGCGATTGTTGACGGTTTTGAGGTTTTGTAACGGCTGAGTACCTCTCCTGTATACTGGTATCCCTCAAGGGAATGAGCATGAGTACCATGCTCACCCCTGCAGGCATGCCCCAGCACTAGAGCACTTGGCCATAAAATTAAGGATTTGTCTATGACTGAGCCTATGTAATCCGAAATTGAAAACAAAAGTGTTAGAATGAAATTTGTTTCCAGTCCTAACAGTCTAAAAGCAAAATCTCACTATTTTAAGCAATTTTTTAGTTCAATTTATAGGCTATTCGGATTATTTGCCTTTTCTTTTGTTTGAACCGGCTTTAAAAAAAAAAGTTTTGTTGTTGCTGAATTTTGGATAGCCTAGTCCTAGCAGTGAAGAAACGAGACCTCACTAGGTTTGAACTTGGCTTGACCACAAATCCCTGAACTTGGGATGCCCTGTCCCAGCTGTGGTTACCTATGCCAAATGCTGGGTACCTCGAGTCCACTAGAAATGAATTCTGGTTGGTTCATCATCTGGACTCCCATCAGTGTTTATTGGGTTAGGGTATGCAGCAATTGGGAAAAGGCAACCAGGGTTAGGAATAGGCCATCCCAAAGTTAGGGATGGCAGTTAGACTAGCCCTACACTGTTCTTTCACTCGTCCAGCAAATCACAGCAAGAAATTTGAGTTGAGAATTATTGTCTCAGTGGGAGTTTAGACAGGATGAATACCCCTGTGGGTTATGGTTCGTGGCCACATATGCCATAGCGCTGGGGATTTCGGAATACCCGTTTTGTCAGAATGCAATCAAAAAGACAACACTAAAAGTTTTGAGCCAGGAATTTATAATGGCTTCTTATATTTTAGCCACCAAAGTCACCGGCAAAGTCAAGTGGTTCAACGTCAAAAGTGGCTATGGCTTTGTCAACAGAGATGACACCAAAGAAGATGTGTTTGTCCATCAGGTAAATCCCTACGTGCTCAACCTGTATACTTTGAAATAAGAAAGTTTCAGTGACAAGTTCTTCCACTCCCAAAATTGAGTGCTATCTCAGGAAGATAGGTGCCCAACAAACTTTATTCCCTTATCCCTGTCAAACTAGAAGTAGTAAAACCCTGAACTTCTTGCATTCGCCTGCTGTAGGGGTACTTGTTGCATTATATGTTCCATAAGAATAACAAACAACAGTTATAAGAAAAATATCTCCTTTTTTCTGCATATCGTAACAGCCATTTCCATATCCTATTGTAAGAGGACCTTGTATTTTAAGTGACAAGCGCAACTTAACTGCTTATTCTTTGTAACTGACTGGCGTAGATTCGGCAACGCCATTCTTATCTAGGGCATGGGTGATGACAATGGTAGGTTTGGGATGGTTTCCAAAGCCATGCAGATGACCTCTGAAGAATTTATACACCATCTTGATAGTGCCACAAACATCTAAATTTTACTGAAACACCTTTAGACCGCAATTGCTCGCAACAACCCACGCAAAGCTGTCCGTTCCGTCGGCGATGGAGAAACTGTCGAGTTCGACGTCGTCGTCGGAGAAAAAGGAAATGAGGCAGCAAATGTGACTGGCCCAGATGGCGAGCCTGTGAAGGGATCTCCATATGCTGCTGACAAGCGCCCAGGATTCAGGCGCAGGGGATTCCGAGGAGGAAGAGGCCGAGGTAAGCTTGAGTTAAGCCCTTATCCACCTTGCAACTACTTATTCTCTAGTAATCTTCAACAGGAAATATTGATGTGTTACGGCTGAAACCAAGTATGCCATGGGAAATTGCAACTGGCTTTTTGTGAAAAGTAGTACCGGTACTGTCGAAAAGGAAAAAATGAAGTATATGATCTGTATTTCATGATGAAAGCATAAAATTCTGTACTTGAGTTTTGGAACTTACCCCTTCGTTTTTCTCGATTATATGCAAATGTAGTCGGGTTCTGACTGACTTCGTTCTTGAAAGGATAACTCCCGAACCATAATTGACAGTGCTAAACGGATATGTCAGCTGAATTTTATTAGAGCTATATTTTGGCAGTATTTATGGAACTGGATTTTGAAAGGTCTTTCTCCAGCTTGAGTGCCCTGATCCCGAAGAGAACCATTGCCAAGAAAGGTCGAAATATAGCTCAAATAAAATTCCACTGGCGTTCCGTTAATTGTCAATCATGATTCGCTGTCAGCTTGGGCAAAGAATATTCAACTCATAAAGATGCCTCCATTGTGGGTGGAGGTAAAATCAACTCAGCGTCATATTCGCGTTACGCGCTGTCGGATCGGACTGCGATGATGCGAAATAGTTCTCGAAAAGTAGATGGGGAGGGGAAACGGGATCAGTTGGATTATCGGCCGGAAGGAAAAGCGCCTCGGTCTTTATGGCTTGTACCAATTGGGTGTGGCGTTTTTTGTTTGTCACTTCATTGTGTTTTAATAATAAGCTTAGTCATTTACGGATGTCGACCTCCTACCGTGAGAAGCCGCCTTATGTGCTGACGTAATTGTGATCTAAATTAATAAATGTAATGCTCGAACAATGCTTTCAGGCCTTTTCGCAAAAAAAGAACATGTTAATTTAGGTAAATATTTCAGTATCATAGATCTTAACTAAATCAAAGCTCTCCAGAATTTTGAGACATCGTCCAGATGCATGTTATCTATAGTTTTTTTTAGACTTGTTTGCTCTCAGATTAGAGCAGTACTTACGTAATTTTAGACTCTGAATCAGGTGGACGTCGCCCAGGCCGTCGTGACACCGAGAACGGCGGACAATCCGAGGAAGACGGAGCCGCTGAGGGTGAAGGCGAGGAGGAAGGAGAACGCACCGAAGGGGGTGGATTCCGTGGCAGAGGGCGCGGCAGAGGACGCGGCCGTGGTAGAGGCTTTGGCCGAGGCTATGGAGGCCGCGGCTATGGCCCCAGATACTACAGGAGGCCGCGTGAGAGCGAGTCGGGACCAAATGAGAACGGTGAGGTTGCCGAACAAGAGCCAACAACTGACGACGAGTCCCGTCCAAGGGGAAGAGGCCGTGGGCGTGGACGCGGTCGTGGAGGTAAGGAGGGTGTTTTCTATTCAGTACTAAGCTCAGGTAAAATAGACAATTCAAAAAATATTGGTCGACAGCCTGTTTTCCATCGTGTTTAGAATCCCGTTCAGGCTAATAAGATCACGACCACCGACCGTTCCCTTCTTGATAGCCAGGAAACTGAATTTTATTAATTGACTTACTCTAGCGTTTACAGGCTGAGAAATGTGGTTCAGATATTTAACTCGATAAACAGCACACCCCCTTATTTTATATGTGTTCAGATGGAGGCTTCGTAGCCTACAGTAGTCTCTGTGCAGAATCCACTTAAGCAGCCAATGGGAACGCTTCAAGTGGCGTAATAATCCAAGCCCAACACCATTTCATTTGGAAGTAGCTCTATCTGTTCTTTTGTCTGAAGTGTAATCAAGTCTTGATCCTCTTTATCTAACTTGATGAGATAAGCCATGAACTCATTACGCAAAACTAGTGTGTGGCCCAAATTGATCTAATTGGTCCAGACAGGCCTGCCGGCCGTTGTGTGAACCCTCTCCCATGCAAGTTGTCAGAAACACTTAAATAAAGGCCTATACATCCTGTCTTGTGAGCGCCTTTACTGAAGGTGGCCAAAAACCTTCCACTCAAGTCCGTCCTGTTAAACTTGAATGTACACAACACAGAGACGAAAGCTTTTTCAGGAGAAAGCCGAGTCACTAGGACTGAGGCCAAACAAAGTTAATGGGAAAAGGTATTCTTGTCAGTATAGTACTTTAAATTACTAACATACCAAATAGTAATAGCATGTGAACAACCATGGTTCGGGACATCGGTGTTTTAAACTATTCATATAGACTAAAGGAAAAACGACTCGTATCTCACCGAAACTGGGTGCAAAAATAAGCCTGGAGTAACAGGAAGTTTATTTCAGGATTCCGTGGTGGCTACGGACGTCCCCGAAAATCTGAGGGAGAAGAGGGAGCCGCAGGAGAAGAGGAAAACATCGAGCGTGGCGAAGGCCGTGTGAGGAGGCCACGCTACCGTCGTCCTTTCAGTGGCAGGGGACGCGGACGAGGACGTGGACAGAAGGGAGAGGAAGGGGCACCAGTGGTAAGATTTGTTAAACAAAATATAATTTGTTATGTTGACGGTCCACCGCTAGCAGTTGTAAATGCTATTAAGGAAATATACGACTTAATTACTAAAAAAAAAAAATGTATTTCTTGATAGAAAATGTAGTCGAATTTTTCCAATATTCTAACATACGTGACGCCTTAGAACGAGGTCCCGTCCCCTCAAACGTGATTTTTCTAGCCTCCCTTCTGGGCGAAGTCGAGTTTCATGACTATTAGGAATCAACTATCGTCATATTAGACGTTGAAGATAGCAGACTGACAGTCCGCCATGTATAGTATTCTGTTTATTTATACACACAGTTTCTGGGAATCGTTTGCGTTTGTAGTTGCAAACTTCAACAAGAGGTACCGTATAAGCAAATTGAGGTACTACAAATTCGAAATGGAAAATTCACGATATGGAAATCGACTATTCGTCACACCTCGCACGATTTACTGCTTATGTTCCAGTATTCAGAAATATCTGAATACTGTAAAACTAAGCTCTGCTTTTAACAGATTATCCACGGCTTCGGCTGGTTTTAACCTTTTCCCAGACCCGTTGACTTCCAGCAAAAGCTCGGCAAAGTTCGGATAACTGGTTTTACGTATCAGTAGCATGGTCCGTGATTACTTGTCGGGAGCAAAATGCTCATGGAACATGGTGAATCGTGGCAAGTGCAAAGATTTGTGAGGTGTCGTTAAATATGTATGAATTTTGGGTCTCCGGGTTTGGGAACTAATGAATGCAGCTACGGAAGTAAGTTGCATGGCATTGAAAGTACGTCGGTCGTTTAAGTGAATAAGTAATGGACTGTCATGTCTCAGTCCTTTTCGGTTGAAGTTTATAAGGTTCTTCTTTCCAGGCGGAAGGCGAATCGCACCCGGTTGAGAACGCAACCGTCGCCGACAGCGCAGCTTAGAGAAGCGGACGACACACGGGCGGGATACATCTTGAAGTGTTTGCAGAGCTCCCTCCCGCCCGCCCCGCCCTAATCGCTTGATTGGTCCAACATCCGCTGTTGTAGTTAACTAACCACCGTGCTTTTTTGTGAAATTTAGGTGTTTCAGTCATGGTACTCCCTCTGCGTCGCAGAAGATTGTAGTAATATCTCTTAGTGCGATATTGCAAATGACCCGTGTCATCTCAACCGTAGAAGTTTCAATGCATCCAGTGTTCCATGTGTTTGAGTGCAAGGGAGCCTCTGAGGACCGGGCTTCCCTAGGAGTGTGTTTAATTATCCAGGGTGGTTTCCAGGGTCATTTCAAACATCCTTTCTTTTAAACAGGGTCCTCCGTTTGGGACTCGCGGGTTCGGCTTCCCTTAAATCAACGAAAGCGAAGTTTATTCTTTCATTAGATCGAGTCTGTGGGTCTCAAAATGCGAGCTAAGAATTGCTTGTGAAACGGTGCATTCAGCGTGCTTTCACTCAACGGAAAACTCTTCTGACTGGTACGATCCAGGGTTTTTAACATCCGCTGAATGCGCTGGTCAACTACACAACAAAAAACATCGAAACCTTAAGCGTCCCATTGAAGTAATTGCACATGTTTGAGTCCAAAGTGTTGTCTGACTTGAAGTCCGAACGGCTCGCATTTAGAAGATTCAGGATGACAGCTATGAGTTTCCCTAAATGTTTTCAGGTCGCTCCGGTGAACTGTCTGCGAAGTGCATCACTGCATCTTTTACAAGTTCAAAGCAAAAGTTTTCTAACTTTTTTACGTTGCTGATAAAATCGGAGCTCCGGTGATTTTTGCCAGTGCTCCGACTTTTTTGTTGATTGATTTTGCCAGGGTTTCTGGCAGTAATTTTGTGAAAAACATGTGCACTTGCAATAAAAATGGTACAAAATAATCTTGTTGTTGTCCCGTTGACAGGTCCCTGTGATTTCCAAATCCTACATCTGCGGCTAAACCATAGATGCGAAAGATACACGAATTATGATTTTGGTATATGACTGCGGTTTCTAAATTCGCGATATTCCAGCTCAACACCCACAAGCGGACTAGTTTCTGGAAAGTCTCCCATTGGCTTATCATCAACGCTTGTTGAAAAAAAAATGTAAAATAAACCCTTGAGTTGTAAGTAGAAAATCTGCAAATCCGATTCCCGGCAACGGAAGTTTTGCAATGTCTTCGGAGTAGAAATCTATGTTATGTTCTACCTTGTGGATTTTTTTTTTCTATCCCTCTGTCAAGTGTTGAGAATTAGACAAAGGAGGGGTTTCAGAAACTAATCCGCTTAGAGCGCTGGACTGGAATAAGGCGAATTGAGAAAACAGAAGCCAAGCACAGTTATTTCTTCCGCTCATTTGACGAACCGTTTCTCAGGAAAAGCTTGACGGAATAACACGGAATTCATACCATCCGGTGACAGGACAGTGGTGGATTTTTTGGGAACGAAAATCGGTACTGCGCCATGGATCCTGTCAAGGTGATGAGTCGCTTCAAATATACGAACCGTGGCAGGGCCTTGCTTCGCTCGGCTACTCCTGTTTTGCGCGTACAACAGTCCGCAAAATGCATTTCATTGAGAAAACTCAAAGCTCTGCAGGACCGTGACCTCTAGTATCGGGAGATACAGATTACTCTCTGCTGTGATGGGAGAATTCAAGCCTGTAGGGCTTACATCTGCTGGTCTTATGCTTTCTGGAGAGTTTAGGCTTCAGCCTTGAACAGCAGGATAAGTCCGGTCTTCACCTCCCGGAACTTCCGGAATCTGGGCTTCCTGATTATTTTTTTACGTCTTCTGTAAATTACATCTGGAATATGAACCGGTCCGAAATTAATCCGGAAAAAAGGGGCTTTTGAACTTCCAGATTTCCGGAATTTTAAGTATCGCAGAAGAAATTCAAAAAAAGAAATTTTTAAGTATCGCAGAAGAAATTCAAAAAAAGTCTCGGAAAATCTGGGAACCCAGATTCCGGAAGGTGAAGACTCACCTTTACGAAGGGGCAAAAGCGGACATCAAATACTCTTTACGTAAAATCAAATTCTATTTGAAATAAGTTATTATATGTTTGGTAAGTAAATACAATCCAGAACAAATAAGCCCAAACAACCTCCGTCTTTGGTCCCATGCAGCGACTATGGATAATCCGACAAAACTGAGCTGAGCTAGAGGTATTTACTAAGCTTTGAGTTGCTGCCCGTCTACTTCCCTCTTCGCCGTTGCGCATATCAGAGGAATTAGTGCAGGAGGCGCGCTGACCCTCTCTGCAGCGCGTCCAGACAGCCAATCGGCCTTTACTTTGGAAATTTCTTCTTCGGGCTCTACTGCGATATAGCTGTTTGTAGAAGTAACGAATTCTGGTGCTTATTTGTTCTTGATAGAATTTGGTTATGGAAATCTATTTACGTAAATCAAATTCTATTTACTTAACACCATATTCTATGTCCCACTTCGTACAGGGTCGGGTGCTTGAGAACTGGCCTGTGGCACCATCATCAATTACGTATGGAAAAGTTAATACAGAAAATCTGGCCGGGGCCGGAGAAAGCAAGGTGCCCACAGAACGAGAATTCGCGTTCGCCTGGGCGAATTTGACGTCGCGAGCGGAAAAAATTCGCGCCGCGTGGCGGATGAGATTCGCGTTCTGTGGGCACTTAGCTGAACTTGAGCCTCTGTTCGCGACGATTCGTTGTTGCTGATGTAGGTATTTTCTCAAGTTACCATTATTAACGTTTCTCACGAATTACGCTGCAGCAGCTCCGACTCGCATGTACGCAAATCGAGACCTGGTTCTTTACAACTACAGCTTGTAAAAAGAAAAGAAAATAGGTACCATACAGATGTAAGGGATTCTGCATAGATAAACAGGGATGAGTCTACCTGGCAACTTTGTTTTGTTGAAGTAGTAGACCTAGGATGTACCATTTTGTAATCAGCAGTGTTTCCATCGAAAACATTTAAACCTGCATCTCTTAAAATCGTTTGAAAAAAAAGCTGTTATAACCATTTTCCGACGAAACTTTCCGAATAATTCGTTGCTCAGACCTCTTCGTTGAGTTTCCTTTCTGTTGGTGTGGGGTGGGGGGCTAGCCATCCCGTCTAGTACGCTACCGGATAGTATTGAGGAGTGGAGATATCTCGGTTGGATTCACCAGCAGGTGCGAGTTCTGTTTTCGTTTCGGGTATCAAAAGCCAGTATAATAAAAAGTTTTAGGCGTAAAAAAAAAACAAATCTTTAACAACAGATCCAAATTCCATTCCAATAAAACAGTAAAAACCGAAAACAAATCCGAGACGCTTACCTCGATGAAAAAAGTTCGGACGCAAATAGAGTTTACTTAGGGTTCAGCATAACTCGTTCCCTCACCTGCAAAAAGATAATCATTTATCTCCTGTAAGTATTATTTTAGCCAAGCCCACTATTCGTATATTGTTACTAAACCGAATCGTCAGCCAAACATTTTATACTATACTATCGTTTGACAAGGTAAGAACTCCAGTTAACTAATCCGTTCATCAACAGTGAACACATGTCTATTTCTAGATATCCCCCACCTTCCAGGTCCTTCGCCTAAGGAACAAGACCAAAGGTTTCGATGGGATCCCAAAAATTTAATATTTGACCAGACAACTACGTCTTCTCTACGCCAGATCCAGTCTTCGCCAGGCTAATCATCTGAGAAAATTAAGTTCAGATATACCTGTATAAGCCATATTTATTTTGACGATGCTGATCGAAACTTCCTGCTTTACTTCTGCCGAATTTCCGTTTTCGGCCGAATTCCGAGCGAACTACTTGTCCAGCCAAAAAAAGATAGTTCAGAAACGAATTCAGCGCATCTCCTTATCCGTATAAAGAAGGTCTAATCAACTTCAAATAAAACTTTAACTTATAAAAAAATCCGGTTTCAACCGGATTCCGGACGAACTATATGTCCGGGTAAAAAATGATTGTCATATACAGATTCAGCGTATCTTCTTACCCTTAAATCTATCATCTAATCAACTTCAAATACAGATTTTCCGGTTTCGGACGGATTCCGGGCGAACTACTTGTCCGGCGAGAAAATGGTTTTCACTATCGTGTTCAGCATGTTTCCTTACCCCATAATTGACTATCACATTAGCTGTTTAATTTAAACCCCCTCCCCCCCCACCCCTAAATGTAGGGCTACAGTGCCCATCTACGAACTCGACCTTACTCTTGACCCAAAGAATCCTCGCACCAAGTTTCATCAAAATATCTCATTCCCTTCGAGAGTTATCGTGCTTACAGACAGACGGACAACTTTTACGATGTCATAGGTATCCGTCACTAACGGGACTTCTCGATATAGACAATCGGGTCTAGCAGATTTCCGGTTTTCACAAGACTCTTTTGTGAACTTTTGTCCGGATTCCGGTTGAACTTCTAGTCTGTCCAAAAAATCAGTTTAAGATCTGGATTCAGCACATCTCCTCACCTTACATCTCGACTATCACTATGGGTTTTAAAACTTCCTGACAGATTCAGGACGAACTACTTGTTCGGCAAGAAAGTTCAAAAACGAATTCAGAAAGTCATACTACCGCTACATCGAACCTCAAATCGACTTCAGCTAAAACTTTACTTTCAACAAATTTTCCGGTTTTTGCCGGATTCCGGGTGCGATCTACTTGTCCGGCAAGAAAACAAATTTCATACTATGTCTCCTTGCCCCTAAATCGACTATCTCATTAGCTTTAAAAAAATATTTTTTCGCCCCTTAATTTGGTATCCCTCCCCCACTTCTAAATATACAGGGGTACAGAGCCCATCTACGAACTTGACCTGTACTTTGACCTAAAGAATCCTCATGCCAAGTTTGAACAAAATATCTCAATCCCTTCGAGAATTATCGTACTTAACAGACAGACGGACGGACAAATTTTACGAAGTTATAGGTATCCCGTCACTAACGTTTTGGGATCCCAAAAAGCGGTAGCGTGAAAACGTGGTGGCAGGCACTCTCAGAGCGAGAACTTCTACGAGATTACATTAGAATTAACAGGTCGCGTACATTCCCATTCGGCAGAGCTATGCTATATTTTCCAAGCAAAAGAACGAGGAACCGTTACGAACTGCTACTGGAATTGGTTATGCTATTATTTTTCTACAAGGCTACTGTGTCGGATATAACCAACCTACGCACAGCTGCTTCTCGGTTTGAAAGCAGGAGAAGTGAGTCGGGGCTACAAAACGACATGGCCATCGAGTTCTATCTCATCAGCTGTTAGTAGATGAGATTGGTCTTGCGGCCGTCATGTATTCCTGCCAGGATCCTCAGCATTATCATCAATTCCGTACAGAATAGTTAACACAATTCAACCTACACCTATATACAAAATTACATCAAAGCAAATTCCAGTGAATTATTCTAACTTGAACAATCTCAAAATTCTGACGAGTAGGATGAGAAATAATGGGGAATTTGCAAATAATTAAGAAACATGGGACTTACCTCGTTAACTTCGTTGTTAATACCTAAATCATTTACTGGCTCTTCTATGTGTCCCTCTCCTAGAAAAAAGAAATAGCGAGTTAGCAATGACACACAAGGTGTAACCAGAATTTCACCATTTATTAAAACGGTACACGGATGGCAGAGCAGTGAGGATGGGCCTGGTATCACTGATACCTTGGGCCCGGGTCGCGCCTTTGAGGACCCATTTCTCAAAGGTTTTGCGAGGTTTCCCGTAAAAGGTGTCAGAGTTCTTGTACTGATCCGCTTTTCTTCCCACAATGGGTCGATCCATTCGTTTCCAAAGTTTTGAGTTTTGAACGATGTATAGTCGACGAGCATGTCCCACCCTTCGATCAATAGTAACTATTAGTTACTATTTTCGTTCCAGCCTCGTGAAAAGTTAATGTGCTGACCGTTCCAACCTTCTCGAAGTAACTAATAGTTTGCTTACCACGCTCGGGAGCGTAGTTAGCGTGGTAACTATGCATCTCTGGGACGTGATTGGCCCGAGTCAGCCCGCGGCACGCTATTTTGACGAAAATAGAAAAATGCGTTCCAGCCTTGACGCCAAGAAGCCAGGATTCGTGACGTCATGCGTAATAGCTACGGTAAGTAGGGTGGTACACGCTCGATGCCTCCAATGATTTTGCTGGTACCATACTGTCAGAAGTTTCAATGATATTATCTGTTGCCGTCGGACTATTTCCGTTACGACTTTTATTTTGCTAAAAATGACGTTGCAAACCATGGTTGCGTTTTTACAGATACCATGGTATCTGATACCACGGTAACTGGGTCTGCATTTTGTCGTTTTTGCAGTTACCGTTGTATCTGATACTACTGTTGATTTTCAAAAACGACAATTGCCGTTTTAGCACTTAGTCACGCCAAAAGAAACACTTTCACCTACTCACATCAAAAGTGCCAAACTTCTTTCCCACCAATTTTGACAAAACCTAGACTTTTGTGTTGGTGATGATAAAAGTGAGATGACTTTTTCAGACACCACAGATATTCAGTAATCATATTCATCACACGAGATATTCATCACACAAGATATTCAGTAACTGGAAAAACGACTTTTCTTTAGTGGAATTTTACATTTAAAGCTATTAACACAAATTATCTGCATCATCAACATTCAACAGATAGTGTGTTTTCTCTTAACGGTTGAAACTGCGCATCCTTGTGTAAATGCTTTGAAACTTCTGATAGTTTCCTATTGATTCTCTTGCATGGAGACCTTTTGTCTCCTGCGGCATGCGTACGTTTAGTCATCGCAGGAATTTAGATATTAGAAACATGGAAAAAAGGCTGTCATTGTTTTAGTCAAAATATGACAACAAAAGAGGGAAACATTTCAAAGTACTTGAAAAGAAAAAGTATATATTTAGGTGAATTGCTGGCCCTAGGACCTCGACAGAGTCCCCAAATGCAGTTTTCCCTTGCCCCTCCATGTAGGCCTTATTCCAGTCACACATTCAACGAATTTGGGCTTATTTATGAAAGTAGGAGCTCACTTAATTATTAACTGAAACGCAAGCCATGGAGGACGTGATACTCCGATCTGTCCAGGATCAGCACATTCGCTCTGCACTGAATCTGCTTGAGACTGACGGGTTGAACTATAATATTGTTAACCGAGGGTGAAGATCTCACAACAGCATATCTTGTGCTAAGTTGAACCAACTTCACTGATTTCATCTCAAAACTTACGGTCAAATCCCTTATCTTCATCCGGCCGGTTTTCTCCACCTGCATCGTCATACTGCTCAGGGTTATCATCGTCGTTAACGAAGTCCTCGTCTAATTTGTTGCTCAGCTTCTTCCTTTTCACCTCGTCGTTGTCGTCTTTAACATCTCCAGGTTTCTGCGGAAAACAGAGGAAGCATCAGTCTGTCCGTCCAAACGGGTTTGGCGCAATGTACCGCACCCACTTCCACACCATATTCTTCAAAATTCCTTAACGTATTTTTTTTATGGCAACTGAATGTTCCCATGCCTACGCTAGCGAATGCCTACACAATGGACGTTTGTGGAACAGCTGCTACAGCTTCCTTGTCAGCTGACACCTGTGCCATAAACAACTTAATAAAAGTGACTAACCTGAAGATTCATTTTTTCATCCGCTAGGTTTGGAATCATCTTTTTCAGCTGGTCACCATTGTCAAACTCAGGTTCGACTTCATGGTTTTTAGCTACCCCGGCACGTTCCTCGTCTGCCTTATTCGACAGCTTGACTGCCATCTGGTTATAACTTTCTGCTTTGTCATTCAGAGACGGTGCTTCAATCGGCACTGGGAGTTCTGGCTTTTGCGCTTTGTTTTGCGCATCTGGACCTAATTGCGGTTTAGGCATAGTATCATCGTCGTGCTTAGCAATGGGGGGCAGGAGCTTCTCAACTGGCTTTGGCAGTATTGGCTTATTAATTACTGGGAGCACTAAAGGCTTGTTTTCAACTTGAGGTTGGGCAAGTACGTCGTTGCTGTGATTGGGGGTCACACCGGGAACGACTTTGCTTTTCGCCTAAAAAAGGAGAAGCCCAATTAGAAAGACGAGTCTCTTCCCATAGTCTTCCAGCGATAACCACTCTATAACCGTGGAGACCGGTAATTTCCCAATATCGTTCATCTTCTAATCCAGTGGTTCCCAACCGGGGGTACGTGTACCCCAAAGGGTACGCGAGACCCTCACAAGGGGTACGCGAAGGAACCAAAATCGTTTTAATCCGTAACTTCAAAATCTCGCCTTACTCACTTTTGACTGCCGAAAGCATAATATTACCAGCAGAGGCATCACTAGCCTAAACATTTTGAGGGGCAAGGTATTTTTATCGACTGTTTTTCAAAACAAGAGCTGTAAGCTCATATGGCACTTGCATGGGTTGAGATGTATTATTTGATCAAAAGTAATTTTCGACTGTGCGGTTCAGATGCGCACTTTAAGGGAGCTAGAGAAAAAGTATTTTATCGTTAAACTTGGCTGTGATGATGCAAAAGGCACTAGAAATTCATCTGTAAGCAAGACCCTTGAGGCAAAAACGATAGCAGGCTCTTAGGGATCATTGATATATACGTATGATCAAAAGTATTTTTTTTCCACTAATGCGGTAAAATGCGCACTTTAAGGGTGCTAGAATTTTTTTTTTGCAAAACCCTTGTGGCACAAATGATCATGGGTTGAGATGTATCGTTTGATAAAAAGTACTTTTCGACCTTGCGGTTAAGATAACACTTTAAGGGAGCTAGAACTTTATTTGAAAGCAAAACCCTTAAGGCAAAAATGATAATGGGCTCATGGAGATCATGGAAATGCATATTTTGCTTAAAAGTATTTTTCTCAATTTGCGGTCATGATTAGTACTTTAAGGAATGGTCGGATTTGAAAAGTGGCGATTTCTAAGCCAACCTTGTCCAATTTCTTATATTCCAGCCAAATTTCATCGTCCTAGCACATCTGGAAGTACCTTAACTCGCGATCACCGGAATTCCGGACCCGCCCCTCAAACTACCCCCACAGTCGCCGGAGCCAATCCGGTTCGGTTTTGGACTTGTTTGTTATTCCCACAAAGTTCCATCCCGATCTCTCCAGTCCAATCCGGTCACGTATTCCCCCCCCCCAAATTGTTGTCGGATCCTGTCCGGACATGAAAAAGATTACCACAGGCACGCCCTCTGTTCAGTTATTAAATTTCACTCCAATCCGATCACCCGTTCCAAAGTTACGCATGGCTAAATATTCCGGATTCCCACTCCCTCCGATCCCCCCACGACTATCGGATCGAGTGAATTTTTATTTACAAGTCAGTTTGATCGGGTCCCTGATACGCCTCCCAAGTTTCGTCGTGAAAATCCCAAAAACCGTCATCACCAGAATTCCGAGAAACTCCCCTCCATCCCCCCCCCCCAAGTGTCCGGGTCCAGTCCAAACGTGTAAACGACTTATCTGGAGCAGATTCTTGTTCTTCCCAGCAAGTTTTACTCCGATCCCTCCATTATAACCGTTTCTCGAAATTTCCGGTCTCCCCCACCCCAATTCCCCCATAGCTGTCGAATCCGGTTCGGACTTCAAATGGAACATCAGAGATATGTCATTCATTCAGGTACTAAGTTTCGTCCCAATCCGATCAACCGTTCGAAAGTTACACAACACTCAATTTTCCATATTCCCCCGCACTGACCCTTTGACCCTCGAATGCACTAGCTCTTTCCAATGTTAACAGAGTGATCCGATGCAAAGAGTGACGTCACGCCGCGCGCAGACCTACTAGTGTGAAGAAAGGGGTAGGGGTTTTACAAAAACTACTAAATTCTCATGATTCCCCCGCCCTCTTCTCCCTCCACGGTGGTCGGATCGGGGAAGTGACTATTTGCAAGTTAGTTTGGTCGGGCCCCTAATATGCCTGCCAAGTTTCATCGTCCTAGCACATCTGGAAGTACCCTAACTCGCGATCACCGGACTGACCGACCGACCGACAGACCGACAGACCGACCGACCGACAGACCGACAGACCGACCGACCGACCGACGGAAAAGTGATCGGTATATGGCACTTGGCCGGAAGGCAAGTGCCATAAAAATAACTGTTTTTACGAAAAATCGCGGCGCGAAGCGCCGACTCGTTTCTTTTTAACCGTCTGGATGACCAGTTTGGGGAAGGGGTGTTGCCAACAAGTGCGTGACACCCCCTGAATACAGCTAGCCTACTGCCGTAAAATTTGTTCCTGTGTCGAACAATATTGTTTCAAGAAGAATCAAAGACATAACAAGTGATATTGTCATTCAGGTTACGAATTAAGCTATCGAAAACGTTTGTGATGCAGTTTGATGAAAGCACGGAGGAGGACATCAAAACCATACACAGAAACAGGCTGACTGTGAAACAAATATTGCCGTAAATGACGTCGAGCCGACATTTCATAAAACTTTAGCTAAAAAGCAGCCTTAAGTGTCTCATTGATTTTGTATAGATTTCTACTCATGTATGCCTTATCATTTCTGATAACAAATATCGTCTTTTTAACGTTCTGGAAAAGGGGTACGCAACATTTTCGAGCCTTGATTAGGGGTACGCGGTAGAGAAAAGGTTGGGAACCACTGTTCTAATCATACAAAAAGAAGCCTCTTTCGCAAAAACACACTTTTCAGAAATTTGGGCACGGCTTTATGGTGTCCGATACGATGGGCACGACAGACAGAGGTCGTGATGCCACTGAACTCTTAAGAAAAGTGATTCTTGGGTTGAAGTTAGAACACTAAGGTCGTACAGACTAACTGAAAGCGATGTCATAGCCGCTGAAGCTTGGAAGGAACCTGTGACAGCCTAACCTTCGGCCTACAAGTTCGACGGTACACAGCAAACTATAGCGATTGTCAAGTCTCAGTTAACAACTGATCCAAAAATGAAAGCAGTACATGAAATGGAATACGCGCAGCGATCCAATGAATGGCTCAGGGCCGCCGGGGTCCGCAGATACAAGGCGGTTATGACTCCATCACAGAACCGTCTTACCTTTTGGTCTCACTGCAGATCAAAACTCAAGTGCTAAGAGAATTCATAAACGCACCTCCCATATAATAAACATATAAAATAAAAACCCAAAAGTACCCTACTCTTTTCTTCTAAACACGTCCAAAGTATCTTAGAGAAACGGAGACTGAACTATACTCAAGATCGGTAAAAAAATAAAAATAAAAAAAATAAAATCTAAGCGAAAAGCAGGCTTGAGCAGTCTCTACGAGGTCCCAAATTCCGACCAGTAGCAGCCATAAACAGCCGTTGGCTGAATAGTTATATACCAAAGATTGTCGAAGTTTTAGAAACCTTTGTACCGTATGTGGTTTTAGATGTAGCTGTAACACTGACCACTTGTACCCGACAATACTCACCGATTTGGGTTTTGTTACCACGGAAGTGTGAATGAGTAAGTGGTTCAGCCCAAACTGACTGCGAATCATATTTGACGGTGCAAAACGGTGGCTGAATTTAACCAGTGCTAAAGAATTAGAATTTTAACGATTTATTTTAATTCTATCAGAATTTCATTTGAGCTAAAGGTTTTTTTTTTTAATTTTATTAGGAATTTTATTAGAGATACAAAGAGTAAGTACAATTCTACCTGTCCATTTTTTATTAGCCTACTGCTGCACTCTTCGCCCCTAATCGAAAACTAGGGAAATGAGAACGGAAATCCGTTCTCATTTCCGCGATCAACTTTTTATGTAATATTTATTCACCCCAACTGTACGCTGATTTTTGCCTTCTCCGTGTTGGCGTGCACGCAGATCCCCACTTATTGCTTGCGAGAAGGTCATTGGTCAGAAATACCAGTTAAGCAAGTATGTCCGTGTTTCTCAGTAGAAGAGCCAAGGGAAGCTGAAAACAGCCGGGACGGTTTTATATTTTTAATAATAATAATAATAATTGTATTACCCATCATAGTGTATAAATACACAGCAAATGGAGTACGAAAAATAAGGCATTTGTTTGTTGAAAAATACGGCGTTGAGAACGCCAGCTGAGTTTCAAAGGAGTCATGTTTGTTACAATATTGGAATATACAGTGTTTGTACTGCGACTCCGACTCGAAGACTAATTTGTACGTCATTTGTACCATATTTCGTGAAGTATCTCAATTCTGAACTGTGATATATTCGTTATTAATTGTACATACATATAAATATTTTAAGGCAATTATTGAGAAGTGATTATTAAGTTTTAGCCGTGTTAATAATTGTGTGACGATCTGAAACTAGCGAGTAATTATATGAGCTATTCAGGAAATAAACGTTATTATTAAAAAAAAAAAAAAGCGGAAACACCAACCTGCAGTGCTGCAGATTCTTTTTCAAGTATCCCGATTTTCTGATGAGCTCCTGCAAGCTGAGACTTCAAAGTCTCCAATTCATCCTAGAAAGAAAGAAAAAATAATAGTTGCGTTTTTGCAGATACCATGGTATCTGTTACCACGGTAACTGGGTCTGCAATTAGTCGTTTTCGCAGTTACCGTGGTACCTGATATACGGTTACTCTGCAAAAACGACAATTGCCGAAATTGCTCGAAGTCATCCCCAAAGAAAAACTGATATCCAGTCACATCACTAAGTGCCAAACTTTTTTCCCAACAATCTGACAATAACTGATGAAAGTGAGATGACTTTTTCAGATACCACGATCAGTTACCACGGTCGGTCCGACCGTGGTAACTGATCAACACTGGTGGTATCTGAATATCAGATACCACGATAACTGCAAGAACGCCTTTTGACCGTGGTATCAGATACAACGATAACTGCAAAACCGACTTTAGACCGTGGTATCAGATACCATGGTATCTGCAAAAACGCAAATAATCTTCTCCGATCCCAGCACAAACAAGCTAGAGCTGTACTGTAAAGGCAGGATTTTTGGAATATAAATGGAATGGAATAGAGGAACACTGGCAATCGCTTTTGACGTATCCGGCCCATTCGTCAGCTAAATTTTTAGACAGTTTCATAAGACATTTGTTTCAGATGGATTCTCGAAAAGTGTAGCCAATTATTAATGTCTTTGGCAAATATTTCGCACGTCTGTGACTACTTCCTGTCTTCGACGACCTCTTCTAGCTTAAAGCTATTTCTTGAATGAAGTTGAATTGATTGAATGAATGACTTGACTGAATGAATATCTGGACTGTGTGACATTTCCGATGCTATTTTTCTTAAGGAAGAATTTTTTGAAAAATAAAGCGAACTGAATTGAATTGACTTTTCACCAAAAAGCTTCTACAGTGGAACCTTCTAACTCAAGAAATGTCAGCTTATTTGTCAGTATTGTCTCTTACCAACAGTCACAAATAATGGAGACCTTGGGTGTTTCTTGGTTTATTAAATTCTAAGTCAGTTTCTTACGTTCTTCAACGAGCTTCACTAGTCACAAAAATGAAGCCTTCACTTGAGAGATAAACCTGCTCAACATCAAACATCTCCTCTGCAGACTTCATGCGGTCATGTGGATACCCAAATGAACGAATCTGGGGCTGAATGTAACGGATAGCCTATGTCAAGTTCACTTCTACTTTACCAATGTAGGCTAATCTTTAAATTCTTGTTTAGGAATTTCTAAAATCCTCTATGGCTGGTAATTGGTATACACGCGTAACATAACTATCCCGCCTTGCTTTAAAATAAAAACAAAAACAGGTGTTTTTAAATAGAGCTTGCTAACTATGTTGCTGGTCGCTCATGTTTCAATATCTTCAAGTACCGTATTCCTTCAGCCAAAGCTGATTGCAAATCGTGTTCACTAACTCACGCGCCTATTCCTTAGTTCTTATACTCTCTTCGGAGTTTGGAAAAACGTAAATTTTACCTTCAATTCACGCTCAGATTCAGTAAGCTTATTATTCTTCTCTTGAAGTCTTATAGTTTCATCTTCGCAGTCTCGTTTCACCTGAATCAAGGTTTCCACGGATTTTTCTTGCACTTTCTGTAAAATAATGAACTTACATAAGACCACTGGGCAACAGAGACGTCATATCGGTAAAAATGCAGAAGTCGCAGTCTTCTAAGGGCCCTCGCTGCCCAGGATTTTTTTTGTCTTAATTACTAACAATCCAGCGACTTGCAGGACTTGCTTAATTGGCAAGGTTCCTTCCTGGCCCCTTTCAAAATCCTTCGAGAAAAATTAGGTTCCTGTGAAAAGCATGAGTAGGGCTACATACCTACCACACACACACACAGTTTCCCACAGAAGTGTTGTTTGAAATCACAGGCTTTTGGACTACGGGATATCAAGAACAAATAATCGGAAGAACTACTGTGTTAAGTCACATGCAGGCCATGCAGCAACTATGAATACCCCGACAAAAATGAGCGGAGATAGAGGTATATACTCTAGCTGTGAGTTGATGCTGATACCCGTTTACTCCTCTTCGTCTTCGCCGTTGAATCTTGCAGAAAAAATAGTGAAAGATTGCTTGCAGGAGGCGTACTCCTCGCGCTGACCTACTCCGGAGCACTCCTTAGAGCCAATCAGGTTTGAATGCTACTTTTCCTCATCGGGCGGTTCAAAGCGATTTGGCTATTTGTAGAGGTAACGAAACGTGATGCGGCGCGAAGCTAGTCAACTCCGCTCATCTGCGTCGGGAGTCGGCCGTGTTTTACTCGACTCAGCATGTTTGTTTGACCGATATAGGGAGACAGCAGTTCTGACTCGTTCTTTGTTCTTGGGGGTATCAATTAAGACGTTATCAACCGACCTCAGCAAGAAAAAGTCTAAGAGGGTCAGTTGATCCCAATGACTATTTTCTAGAAGAAGAAGATGAAAATGCCTCCTGGCATTGCCCATTAACTCGGGTTCTCCAAAAAGCTGGAAACCTCACCTTCATATTAGCTATTTCTTCCTGAAGGCTATTAACTTCCCTTGCGTTACTAGCCTTTTGTGCCTCTAGCTCTGCCTTTGTTTTACTCATCTCAGAAGTTTGTTTTTCATTTTCTTCTTTGCTCTGCCTCTCAAGTACCTTATACTTGTCATTTAATCTATGATTGTGTTCTTCAGCAACTGAAAAAAAAAGTAAATTTGTAAAAATAATTTAAGTTCTAGCAGTCAAACAACAGCTAAACTGAACAAAGTCTGCTTGAAAGGGTCCTTAAAGCACAATTTTCGGCTACAGGAGAGCTTTTGCAATCGCTACAGCAAAGATTGAATCCCTTCTCTTTGGTTTTTAAGCTGTAACAAAAAGTTGACGAGCTTTCTGCAGCGAGTCTACGCTCCGAGAACTCCGAGAACCGAGAACCAGTGAAAGTAATCATGAGAATACAGCTACATAAGGTGTTCTGACTCTATATTTTTTATCAAAAATCTATAGAATCCTCCCCCAGGGGTTCTAGGCCCCCTGACCCCTCCTTTTTTTTAAAAGGAGGGGTATTTAAAAAGGAGGAAAAACATTTCCGAAGCTCAACGGAAAGTTGGGATACAAGGGTGAAATTCAAATAAAAGTAAATTTTTCTGAGATGATAATTTGTAGAACTGCTTATTTCTCGAATCTTAACTTTCCACGGGTAGCCTACACGAAACACGAACTCAGTACACGAAATCACACTCGTTTAATCTCCAAAACAAATCAAATCACTGATGCACACCAATTAACTACAATCTTCCACCCAGTATCACCTTAAAAGCTTAACCATTCCCACAAAAACGAAAAAAGTACCGTCTCTATGGTGGACATTAGGCTCACAAACTATCATCAACATATTATAACATACAATATGATACTACTTAGAAGACGTTAAAGCTGAGGTGTGTAAAAGGGGTAAAATCCAGAGACACCTTTCGGATCATTGGACTGATGATAACTTATGGGCCAGTGGACAAAACGCCTTAGCGACATGGTTATAGCAGCAAACTTTTGAACTGGCGATTTTTCAAACTACGTCTGTTCGGAAGTGACTTTCAACAGCATGAAGAAATGTTGAGTAGAGTAGAGTAGAGTAGTGTTTTATTTCTAAAAAGTAGCTTTCACAGCGTGAACGCCGAATTTGACTTCTACGTCAAACATAAATATAGCTACACTCAGTCAATTTGTCAATCCAATAATAATTGCAACACAATTCGTAAAAAAAACCATCAGTCGATACAAAACTTGTCTACCACAGTTTATAAGATAGACTCATTCGGCAAAACTTTTTGCCAAAAAATTCTGAAACAAAAAAATCACTTTGATAAAATGATTTAAGAATTTTTTTTTCAAATTCGATCAAAGTCAAACTTTAATCGTTACGTCAAAAATAAAATCACTAAAGTACACTATAAAACAAAATAAAACATATTAAAGGGTCAAATGCTAAAACTAACGATTCAACAAAAATAGTGACTATTTTTACTGGCTGTTGTACTGTTGTTTGGAGACAAGTTGACAAGCCCTTAAGACAGACTTTTACTAAACAAAAATAAATATGACTAACCTTTCAACTGGGACACACAAAGCAATCTTGCTGTGTCTAACTCTGAAATTTCTCTTGACTTGCCCAGTCTATAGGTCAGCTCGTACATGACCATAACACACAAAAACCCTAGAAGCACCATGCGCTGCCGGTCAAACTTGACACTTGACATCTCTGAAGATGGTACTGAGAGTAGTATGTACTTACAGAGCTAAAAACTCAGCCTAAAAGAAAAAATATTGCTTTAAAAACACGAGACATGTATTAATGGCTTTATTTTCAGTAAATTTTAGTGCTTAGTGCTCATGTGATTTTTTCCTGGTTTGTTTTCAGCTTCAATCTGGCATTTCTGCCAGAGTTTTTTTCTCTTCCTTGTCTTTCTGAAGAGAAGACATTTTAGGAAATTTGACACTTGATTTGCAGTTGGGGAGGCCTAGTCTTATCTCACTTGTAAACCACAGGCAGAGATACTTCAATGGTTATTTAACTACAGATGGTTCAACTTCTGGTAAATGGCGACGCTCAACCTAAAACAACCTTTCAGATGTTCTTAGGGTACCTTTTGGATTTACTTCGACTTATTAATAGTTGACTTTATCATGGTAACCAGATCAACACAACAAAGTCTGAAGTCAAAGGAATGTGAAAAGAAGCTCATGGTAGACATGTCACAAGAAGTCAACTTTTGGTAAGACAAAGTACTGTAAAGTAGTTCTGTAAATTTAGAAACTCCTTACTGTTTAGTAGTTTCTTAAGGTCTAGGCTTTTTATTTTAGTTAAATATTTGGCCAAAGAATTCACTAGTCTACTTAGCCTGACTTATCCTGCAGGTTTTCAGTCCAGATCTTCCCAAAATATCTGCTTTTTAACTAGTCTTGACGCTGCTCAAGATTCATAGTTTTCTATTCTTAACATTAAAATAGCACAGTAGAGGTATGCTTATGTGAACAGTTACTTTAATGTGAACACTGCAGTTTTGGAATAAACGGTAGACTGAAGATCCAGAATACCTGTACAGGTGTTTTCAGCTGCTTTTCTTACCTACTTTGGCTAACTGATAGTTAGCTTTAGACACAGCAAGTGCATGAAAATGGCAAAATCCGAAGTCAACAAACGTTCGCACAAGCATACCTCTACTGTACACAAGACAGTACTTATATACAATACTCTGCACTCAGAATTATTTTCAGATATGACCCAGAGAAAAAGTACATCAAATGTTTCAAATCCTTCCCTTAAAAAAGATCAATAAAACAAAAGCGACTGAACACTGAGTAGGGTAGCCACTAAAAAAAAAAAAAATTCAACCCTAAGCTTTTGAGGATCAGAATGTGATTCTCCTATATTTTAGCTCTGATTTGAGGCCAAATCACCTCTCTATCTAGCCTCTGAGCATCTTAAATCTTCTTTAGAAAACAGTCATTTACATTGTGAAATGCCTGGTGGGCAGCCATTGTTTAGTGCTGCCATCTTGTGCTTCAATGGAATTCCATGAAACTGGGGTGGTTTTGGGCTGGTTTTGAGTGCATGGGACACCCCAGCAAGTGAGTTAGATGAGAAAATATGAGGATGATCATCAAGTGAATAGACCAATAGACTTATTGCTGCCACTGGCTGCTGACTTTTCCTCCTTGGTATCAATAAATTTTTGTAGACAAGTTCAGTTGCTTTTTTTTCCATCTAAATTTACATTGATTAAGAAATAATACCAAATAGCTAGTACATCTTACTGTTGGCCTTATAAAATAGACAATTTTGTTCCAGTTTTGTCCTGAATGCAATGGGATTTTTGAAATATTTTTTGAAGATGTTTAGTTTAAGATAGTTAAAACTGAAAAATAGATAAGGAAAATTCACAGCAATTCATGCTTACAATACAGAAAATCGGCAAATTCGCAGCACTGCCGATGGCCTTTTTGTGGCTACCCAACACTGCCTACACTGAGTGTAGACCACTGCACAAAACCACCAATAATACAAAGCAAAATCAATCAAACAAACATCAACCCAAAAAAGGTGCAAAGGATAAACAACAATTTCAAACAATTTCTAGCTCAATATGCTTTACCTCAACATTTCATATTTATATTTATTTTTTAAGAAACTAACACATTCTTAGCTGAAGCTGAAAGAAACAACCTCCGTCTCCATGCCGTCTCCGAGATCTTATCAATCAGTTGTCCAATGTCAATCAGTTGTCCAATGTTAAAAAATCATACTATACATTTTAAAAGAGGCATACATCACCTTAACTGTTAGCTGGCACAGAAAAATACGATTGAACTGGTTTAGTTTGAAAATTTTGTCTTCACATCATTTTAGATTTTGTATGTTCACACTTTACACAGTTTCTAGAAGTTTACCGCTTCAAAGTGCTTCTGTTGTTTGTGTTGTTTAATGGGAGTAAGATTCTACTTGCGAAAAACTACTAAGCCCCCTGGCGGCAACATCAGCTCATTTGTCATGAACCAGAATAACTCAGGGAATCCATCAACTCCTGAACAAGATCATATAGACTAAGCAGAGGCGTCATTTCGCTGAAACCTAAGGGGGGGCAGTGTCGGCGACCCGTGACGCACAGGCGGTTTGAAGTGCCTGGGCGAGAGGTGAATGCCGCAAAATGTACTTGTTAGAAATCCAGCACGGCTGAAGAGCGGAAAACTAACTGGAGTTCGCTGGAGAGCAAGCTTCTAACGACTGTTTGGCCCAAAAATGGCAATGAGCGCCGCAGGCAAAAAAATTTGTTGAATTTGCATGTTTTCTAACAAAATTTAACCACCTCCTGAAAAAAATTTTAGGTTCTTCTGGCCCATCCCCCAAAGGCCCCAAACTGTAAGTCCAAACCTCAAAGTAAACAGAGCATACTACAAGCGGCACCGCAGGCGAAAATTTTGGAATTCTTTATGATAGATAAGAGGGCCTTTCTGGATCGCAAATGAAAAAATGTTTCCCCATGTTCTGTCCGCTACGAACGAGCGGAGGTTAGTAGCTTCGCGCCACATTACGTTTCTTTACCTCTAAAAATAGCTAAATCGCCGTGAAGCCGCCGGTGAGGAAAGGTAAAAGTCAAAGCTGATTGGTTCTACGGACGCGCTCCAGAGCGGGTCAGCGCGCGGATTACGCCTCTTGCACTATTTTTTCTGCGAGAAGCAACGGCGACGACGGAAGATGAGTAAACGGGTATCAACATCAACTGAAAGCTAGAGTAAATACCTCTAGGTCCGCTCAGTTTTGTCGGGATATTCATAGTCGCTGCATGGGACTAAAGACAGACAAATTCTATGAGATTATTTGTTCTTACTGTAACGTATCAACACCTAGAACCAAAGGTTGTAACCGAGTCGGACTTCCTCCACCGTCGGAACATCATACAGAGGCGTCAAAAACCCATCATGACAAATCAGTGAAACTCCTCACCGGTCTTTAGGAAGGAGACACCGTTTGAAGATGCGCACTTAAAGGTCATCTGAATGAAGTCTAACACCCTAAATTGCCACTTTTACATACTGCTTACCATTTATCTCTCGAAAACTGGACTAAAATCGGATGAAGTTTCACCGTGCTATAATTTTCAGCCTTTTTTCCGACTTGTCTTGATCGTAACGCTCGCCGTAACAGTTGTAACAGTCCATGCGTAACAGTTCATGTTGTAACAGTCCACGCCGTAACAGTCCGTGCGTTTATCCATCCATGCGCTGTTTATCCATCCATGCGTTATCAACGTACGTTTATCCATGCGATAATGACAGCTTAAATATTGGCGCTAAATTTGTCTTGGGAGGTCGTAACGAATCGCCATAGGGAGACTTAGAACTTCAAGAGTGGATAGCGCCGAAATCACGGAGCGAAAAAATTCGTCTTCTCTGTACCGGTACTGTGAAGGACGATCTGAGGGGTTCATGGAAGTATGGTAGGATCGTTCAGGTGTCCTTTAAGGGGGCTAGAATTTAATTTGTAAGCAACAGACTTGAGGACAAATGATCATGGGCCCTTGAGGATCATAAAAATGTTTCGTTTCGAGTGTTTTTTGCACTTTGTGGTTAAGATTGGGGCATTAAATATGTTGGAAAGTCATTTGTAAGCAAAGCCTTGGGAATCACGAAAATGTATATTTTGGTGAAAAAAAAAAATTTCACTTCGCAGTCAAGATACGAACGTTCAGAGGCTAAAAACTCATTTGTTAGCACATACCTGAGGACTTGCGGTACAAGTGATCATGAGCCCTTGAGGATTATGAAAGTGTATCGTTAGATCAGAAACACGCCGTCTTGTCAATTATTAAGTTTCCTTCGGATCCGACCACACGTTCAAAAGTTATGCATGACATAACATTCCGGATCCAAATTCTATCCACTCCCCCCAAGATGGCTGGATCGGGGAAACGACTACTTCCAACTAAATCTGACCGCCCCTAATACACCTGCCTAGTTTCGTCGGCCTAGTGCACCTGTAAGTACCGGAACTCGCAATCACCAAAATTCCGGGAAACATTATTTGTAAGTAGTGAACTGGAAGACAAAAATACTCCTCAGCGAGGATTTGAACCCAGGACCCTTCGCTGATAAGGCGACCGCTCTATTATTTGAGCTACAGAGGGGCTTGTGAACATAGTTCGCAAACCAATACAATAGTCAGATAGAAAGTGGCCATAGGAACAGTGATCCCGTCCGAAGGCAAGTTCATCTAATCAGTTCACATCCCCATGTCACGGAAGATAATGGATAATAACTTTTTTCAAACAGGCGTGTAATGCATATCCTCCTATTATTATTTTTAATCTTTATTTCAGCCAACAAAGCCATAACTAACCACAACAACAACAACAAAAACGAAAAAAAAGAAAAAAAACAACTACAAACTCCTCACTCTGTAGAAAGCAAATGCTTCCATGTACAGAGATTATGGAGGAGCGGATCTCCTCACTGTCAGTTATATTACGATAATCTTTACACAGAAAGTTAGCGGTAGATATGGAAGGATGATATAAGGCATAACAGCCTCCAGAGAGGATGATGTAAGTCATAACAGCCTCCAAAGAGGATGATATAAGTCATAACAGCCTACAGAGAGGATGATATGAGTCATAACAGTATCCAGAGATGATTTCTATTCGAAAAAGTTATAACAGTTAACACACCTCCATCTCGGTTGATATCGGAATGACAACCTCGATGGCCATTTAAAAATATCAACCTCGCCTCCGGCTCGGTAGATATTCTTCCTAACCTACCTCGCCTTCGGCTCGGATAGGTTATTTTCAATGACCATCTCGGTGTTATTTTCCGATATCAACCTCGATGTCTGAAGTTAACCTTTATTACATAGATGGAGCTTTATACAAGGGACTTGTGACGTGACAAATAAACCAGAAACACGTTTTTGAGTTGAATTTAGAAGTCTGAAGGCGTATTCTCGCCGTTCTTCTAAGACTCCACTCGCGAGTCCCCACGGACTCCGTCTCGGCCGTAGGCCGCAGCAGCAACTTCTGATGCTGTAGTATAGCTCCTCCCACAGGGCGGGCCCAAAGAAACTTTGTCATCACCATCATCAAAAAGACTCCCTTTCAGATTCGGAGGGGAATCAAATTTTGCTGCTGTTGGTGCAATGCAAAATTAATTAAAAACGATCAGAATAAACAAAATGGATCCAGACTAATCTCGTCAACTGCATATTCTTTTTTCGAACAAAATCCTTTTCGAAAGCATTCCTCGCGTTCTCGTTGTTTTCCGTACGCGGAGTCCGCGTGGAGTGACTCCCTCTATTCTCGCCGTTCCCTTCTTTTCCCCGAGGACTCCACTTGAGGAGTCCCCGCGTTTTTGTTTGTCCGGGGACTCACTCCCCGTATTCTCGCGAGTCCCCACGGAAGGGGAATGCTCGGACTATCATCACCATCATCAAAAAGGACTCCCTTCCAGATTCATTTCAAGAATATGCCTTTAGTATATTCTTCATCAAATGAAAGCGACGCTTTCAAGCAATCACAGAAGAAGCGGGAAATTTAAAAATCGTTTGAGATGGAGTCGACCGAAATTTTGTGTAACAATCGTTCATGTAGGAAACCGCTTGTTATTTATGGATGGACTACTGCGTGCAGCCATGCTTTCTGTGAACAATGCGGCAATGAAAACTTGTCAAAAGTTCCTGCAACATGTTTGGCTTGTGAAGCTGTTTTGGCCAACCCGTTTGACACAGTCAAGTTTGAGATTGATCCTTCAGATCAGTTCAAGTCCGTAAGTACCATCAAAAAGTCCAATATTATCAGTACCATCAGTAACAGTTTCATACAGACTACAAACATCCTGATAGCTGGGCTATGCCAAATATTGGATTGGAAGACCCATCATGCCCATGGCGCATGGCCATAGTTTGAAATGACCTCTGCTAAACCAGCGTGATAGGGCAAGGTCCCTTCTATAGTCACATGTGGTTCTACTGCTGGTAATAAAACCATTAATAATGGCATTATTGGTCAAAAATCAGCAGAAGAATAGATGCTGAAAATGTAAAATAAACCAGATGGAAAATTCTATCTCCGCCATTATCTTTGGACCAGTCACAGACCACAGCCACTGACTTTTTTGTTACTTTTGTTTTCTCATGAGTGATGATGGTGGTGATATTTCTTGGATTTCTTTTGATCAGGATGAAACGTAAAGAGTGGGTAATAACCAAATAAGCAACTGTGGCGTGGGCATTAGGCAGGCATTAGGGGGCCCAACATTCAGGGGCGCCACTATGGGGGGGGAGGGGGGGGGACTCCCCCCCCCAAAGGTCTTGAGAAAGTACTTTCGTCGGGCGAAGCCCGGCGAAAGTTCACTTGTTTGTCGGCGCGGAGCGCCGGCAAACCCAGGAGAAATAAAATATTGCATGCTTTTGTCGGGCGTCGGTCGACTCGACTCGTCGGCACATCGGGTTCATTTCATAAGCAAGAAGTCAAATTCTGCACACATTCGTCGTGCACAACACAGAAGAAATCGAATTTTGTATCCTTTTGTCGGGCCTCGATATTCTCGTCGGCACATCGGGTTCTTTTTATACATAAAAAATACAGAAGAAATTCAATTTTATATGCTTTCGTCGGACGTCGGTAGACTCGTCGGCATATTGGGTTCTTTTTATACGCAAGAAATCGAATTCGGCAAATATCTGTCGGGCAAAACACAGAAGAAATTGACTTCTGAATGCTTTTGTTGGGCGTCGGTCGGCTCGTCGATTCTTTTTATCAGTGATAAATCAGTTTCAGCAAACATTTGTCGGGCGCACCCGGGAAGTTCAAGTATCGTCGGCACATCGTGTTCTTTTTATACGTAAGAAATCAAATTCTGTAAACGTTTATCAGGCGCATCCCGAAAGTTTAAGTTTTGTCGGCTCATCGGCTTCTATTTACATGTAAGAAGTAAAGTCCTTTACAGTCTTGTCTAGCAAAACAAAGAAGAATTCGAATTCTAATGCTTTAGTCGGGCGTCGGTATTATTGTCGGCACATCGGGATATTTTTATTCGCAAGAAATCAAATTCTTCAAACAGTTGTCGGGCGCACCGGAAAGTTTAATCGGGATCGGAATCTCATTACACGTAAGAAATCAAATCCGTAAACTTTTGTCCAATCCCGAAAGTTTATGTCTCGTCTGTAAATCGAGATTTTCTACACACAAGAATCAAATTTGTGCCTACTTTCTTCTGGATGGCCATACTATTTCTGCGGATAGATCTGTGATTTCACAGGTAGCCTTACTTTTATTTGAGATCGTCATAAGCGTTTCCACAAAAGTTCGCCTGCGGCGCATTTCGTAGTACTCTCTATTTGAAGAATGGTGTTTCCTTTAGTTGGCGTTCTAGGATTGAAATGCTTGGGGGTTGGAAACATATTAAAAGCTAGAACCTGTAAAGTATAGGTATAGAATAGCCTAAAATTTTCCAGAAAAAAAATACAGATTAAAAAAAATTCGCCTGCGGCGCTTGATTTAACTTGTTCTGGGTTAGGTCTTTTTAGCGAAAGGTGAAAAGAAAAGCCGAATATGTGAATTTAAGCATAAAAGTAATCTCAGCTAATGCATTACAGTTAGTTTTACACGAAATTTCGCGTGCGGCGCATTTCATAGTATTCTTTATTCGGAAGAACGGTGTTTCATTTACTTGGCGTTTTAGGATTGAAATTCTTGGGGTTTGAAACACTTTAAAAGCTAGAACTTGTAAGCTAAATTTTCCAGAAAAAAGGCAGATTTAAAATACTTCGCCTGCGGCGATTAATTTAACTTGTTCTGGGTACAGTCGTTGGAAGCTTCCGTTTTTAGCAAAGCTGCAATGAAATCCCGAATATGAGAATTTAAACTTAAGAATTTACATTCAAGGACTAATCTCAGCTGATGCATCACAGTTAATTTTACACCGGTTCAATTTTGTGCTGGCGAGAAATGTACGCCGTTGCCGCGAAGCGGCAACGGCGTTTTTTGTCGGCACATTTTTTGAGTCCGTCGGCACAAACTGGACGTCCCCCCCCAAAGGTAAAAGGCTAGTGGCGCCCCTGACTGGACGTCCCCCCCCCAAAGGTAAAAGGCTAGTGGCGCCCCTGCCAACATTTGGTAGTTATTGGTAGCCTATTGGCTAGAGATTTGTTGTAGACTATTGGCAATATTTGTACCATCTGGGGCTTTGCTTGATTTAGTTGATTACAACCAGTTTGGCAAGGATGTGGCAAGCTGATACTTCACCTAGGTTTCTAATTTAGTTTCCAGCAAGTTTTTTTTAGGGAAAGGCTAGGTTTCAAACTTTGCTTCTCATAATAGGTCTAGGGGGGGATGTCCCCCAAAGGTCTTGAGAAAGTACTTTCGTCGGCGCGAAGCGCCGGCAAACACAGTGTAAATAAAGAAATTTATGCTTTTGTCGGGCGTCGGTCGACTCGTCGGCCCATCGGGTTCTAACACGCAAGAAATCAAATTCTGCAAATATTCTCTGGACAAAACACAAGAATAAATCGAATTCGGCATGCTTTTGTCGGGCCTCGGGTGTTCTCGTTGGCACTTCGGGTTCTTTTTATACATAAGAAATACAAAGGAAATACAATTTTGTATGCTTTTGTCGGGTGTCGGTCGACTCGTCGGCACATCGGGTTCTTTTTATACGTAAGAAATCAAGTTCTGTACAGTCTTGTCGGGTACAAGACAGAAGAAATCAAATGCTGTATGGTTTTGTCGGTCGTGGGCATCTCGTCGGCACATCAGGTTCTTTTTCACGTAAGAAATCTTATTTTGTAAATGCTTATCGGGCGCATCCCGAAAGTTTAAGTTTCGTCGGCACATCGACTTTTCTTTACACGTACGAAATAATTTCTGCTGCTGACTTTTGCATGGGCGCAGTCGTTGAAAGCTTCACTTTTTTTTGCGAAAGTTGAACGGAAAAGCCGAATATGTGAATTTCAATAAGGATTCACATTAAAGAAATAATCGCAACCGATGCATTACACTTCGTTTTTCATCGGTTTATTCTATGCTGTTAGAAGCGGCAACGGCGTTTTTTGTCGGCACATTTTTAGTCCGTCGGCACAAACTGGACGTCCCCCCCCCCAGAGGTAAAAGGCTAGTGACGCCCCTGGATAACGGCTTTATAACTATAACCCAATAGTATTAAATGATGGTACAAGCACACGTTAACAGAATGGAATTCTGACAGCTAATTCATTCTAATGTACCTTATTTTTTTAGATGGTGCTTTCTGGTCTCCGACCTGAATCCATACTAGAGATAGCTCAGCGAGGAGTTTCATTCTGGGTCTATCAGGTAAGTATCTCTAAAAAAAAATCGATCTAAGGCCATCTAACTGTAATTGACTTTACTAAGTGGTTTGAATTAATCAACCACAAAGTAGCCTACTTGTGGGAAATATAATTAAACTAAATGTAAGCCATTAGGCCTACTTGATTCAAATTATTGTTATATATATGTTATATTTATTATTGTTGGATTCTTTCAAAAACGAAAACAAAAAATTTGAGGTTTTTTTTCAGAAGAACATGAGTTCTTTCCGAATATCAAGTTTCAGTAAGATCCGATCACCCGTTCAAAAGTTGGACAACCTCAAGATTCCGGATTCCCCCTTCCTGCACTCCCCCCATGATGGTCAAATCGGTGTCCTAGCACATGTGTAAGCATCTTAAGTCGGGATCACCGGAATTCCAGAAGCCTCCCTCCAACTCCCCCCACAGTACTCGTATCCGGTCCGGTCTTGCCAACTATTTATCTAGGGCTTGTGCTTGTTCTTCCCACCAAGTTTCATCCCGATCCGTCCACTCTGAGCATGTCACACAATTTCCGGTTCCCCCCTAGAACTTCCCCCAAAGTCACCGGATCCATTCCGGACTTGGAATGTGACATCTGAGACATGAGGTTTTTCCAAATATCAAGTTTCATTAAGATCCGATTCCCCGTTCAGAAGTTATAAATATGTCAATATTCCGGATTCCCCCTTCCTCCACTCCCACCACGGTGGTCGGATTGGGAAAGTGACTATTTCCAAATTAGTTTGGTCGAGTCCATAATATGCCTGCCAAGTTTCATCATCCTAGCACATGTGTAAACATCTTAAGTCGGGATCACCGGAATTCCGGAACCCTCCCCCTAACTCCCCCCACAGTGTTCGGATCCGGTCCGGTCTTGTTATCTATGTATCTAGGGCTTGTGCTTGTTTGTCCCACCAAGTTTCATCCCGATCCGTCCACTCTGAACATGTCACACGATTTCCGGTTCCCCCCCTCCAATTCCCCCCAAAGTCACCGAATCCCTTCCGGACTTGAAGTGTGACATCTGAGACACGAGGTCTTTCCAAATATCAAGTTTCATTAAGATCCGATTCCCCGTTCAAAAGTTATAAATACGTCAATATTCCGGATTCCCCTCCCTCCACTCCCCCACGGTGGTCGGATCGCGGAAGTGACTACTTCCAAGTTAGTTGGTCGGGTCACTGATATGCCTGCCAAGTTTCATCGTCCTAGCACATCTGCAAGTACCCTAACTCGCGATCAGCGGACCGACCGACCGACCGACCGACAGACAGACAGACAGACCGACCGACGGAAAGGTGATTGGTATATGGCACTTGGCCGGAAGGCAAGTGCCATAAAAGTAACTGAGTCGGCGCGAAGCGCCACGATTTTCCGTAAAAACAGTCGATTTTTTGTAAAAAAAAAAAAACAGTAGTTTTTTCGTAAAATAGTCGATTTTCTCTTCAAAACAGTCGGTCTTTCTGAAATGAGTTGATTTTTCGTCAAAACAGTTGTTTTTTCTTAAAACATTTTTTTTTTCTGCAAGAACAGTCGTTTAAAATGACCAGCCTGTCGGTAAATACCTTGCCCCCCCTCAAAAAAAAAAAAAAATCGGGCTAGTAACGACTCCGCTGATAGTACGATTCTCTCAACCTTGGGGGGGTGAGTCCCCCCCGTGCCCCCCCTTCGATCCGCCCCTGACGCCAGGGTTGCTACCCTGGTTTTGAGCATAGCCTGATAATTTCTGATGGAGATTAGACTTCGAAAGAAAGAAAACCAGCGAGTAGGACATGAGTCTGTTCTGAATTCTGGCTCTTACTTGTAGGTTCTCCAAGAACGTCTTTACCAGGAAGCCACGATCAAGTCTCAGGACGAAAACATTTCTTTGATGAACAAATATTACCAGGAAGAAATTGAGAAGCGGAAAGCAGAATCCAGTGGTCTGAAAACCCAGCTTGAGAGTGAGTAGGCAACGTTCCTTTCTTCATCCAGAATATTATCAAATGAGAAGACTTACTTGTCTTGCTGGTCTCATCCAAAAGTCACCGCTTATCGTTGGACGGTGTATTAGAAAATAGCCATGAAAATTGGTTCATTTATTCATCAGCGTGGCCCTCTAAATATAAGCCCTCCATAGGTCAACTTGGAAACAACTAAAAGTCAAGTCCTTGTAGGGTTTTGTTACAACTTCTTTAATAGTTATGGAAACTGTTCCAACCTTTTATAAATTGTTAGCTCTGGAAACTAAGTCAAATTTCGAATTGGAGCTTGCCCAAAAAGTAGTCGAGGGTCATATGTGTGTCAAAAACAGTCGAAGGCGGCAGACATATATTTTATTGCATTGCCGTTATGATAGATAAAGTACCAACGAAATTCCAAGTTTCGAGAACAACAAGACCAAAGTTTTCGATGGGATCCCAAAATTTTAATATTAACTACGTCTTGTCTTCGCCAAATTCTGTCTTCGCCAGGCTAATTATCTGAGAAAACCAAGTTCATATATACCTGTATAGGCCATATCTATTTTGACGTTACTGATCGAAACTTCCTGGTGTACTTCTGCCAAATTTCCGGTTTCGGCCGAATTCCGAGCAAGCTACTTGCCCAGCAAAAACAAAAGATAGTTCAGAAACGAGTTCAGCGTATCTCCTTATCCCTATAAAGAACATCTATTCAACTTCAAATAAAACATTAACTTCTAAAAAAAAAATCCGGTTTCAACCGGATTCCGGACAAACTATATGTCCGGTTAAAAAATTATTTTCATATGTAGATTCAGCGTTTTTTCTTACCCTTAAATCTATCATCTAATCAACTTCAAATACAAATTTTGTTTTTAACAAATTTTCTGGTTTTGGCCGGATTCCGGACGAACTATTTGTCTGGCAAGAAAATGAATTTCACCATCGTGTTCAGCACGTTTTCTTACCCCTAAATCGAATATCTAATCAACTTCAAATACAAATTTTGCTCTTATCAAATTTTCCGGTTTGCGCCGGATTCCGGGCGAACTACTTGTCAGACAAGAAAATGGTTTTCACCATCGTATTCAGCATGTCTTCTTACCCCTAAATCAAACATCTAATCAACTTCAAATAAAACTTTTACTTTTAACAAACTTTCCGGTTTTGGCCGGATTCCGGGCGAACTACTAGTCGGGCGAGAAAATAACTTTCATATTCGGATTCAGCGTGTCTCCTTACCCCTAAATCCACTATCTAAACAGCTTTCAAAAAATATTTTTTTTGCCCCTTAATTTGAAACCCCTCCCACCCTCAAATATTGTGCTACAGAGCCCATCTTCGAACTTGACTTGTACTTTGACCCGAAGGATCCTCCCACCAGGTTTCATCAAAATATCTCAATCCCTTCGAGAGTTATCGTGCTAACAGACGGACAGACGGACAGACAGACGGACAACTTTTGCGATGTCATAGGTATCCGTCACTAACGTTTTGGGATCCCAAACATGGGTGGAATGAGTCGGTGAGAGAGTCGATTGCAAGGTTGATTTGTTCAATAGGCTCCAAAAATTGCCGTTTTAAAGAAAGTTATTTTGAAAAATACTGCGCAAACCCTTGAAGTCACTAATATCACTAATTCATGATCTTTAGCTGTTCAGCAGAACAGCTTTCATTGTTTTTCTTCCATATGCGAGGCTTTTTACAAAGAGCCATCTATGAAATAGACGTCAACGTATCAGACCATGAATCTACGCCATGGGCGGGAACCTGATCATGATGATGATGCTGCTCGATGAGGTAACATTCACCATAATTGATCATAACTGTGATGCATGTCGAGACAAGACGGTTACAGTAGAACACCAATACTTTTTCAAGCGTTTGTATTACCGTTTGCAAGGTCATTTTACAGGCCTGGTAAGACATAACTGCTATCGGTGTGCGGCCAATCTGACCTATCAGTCCTGTAGTATGATGTGTACGACAGGTTGTTTACCACCGCGTCGAATAACTATACGGTTTTATGCTGCTGTTCAGTGATACTGCGCCATTTGCCAATTACACATCGGACTTCAGTGATACTACCCCATTTACCAATTACACATCGGACTTCAGTGATACTACCCCATTTACCAATTACACATCGGACTTCAGTGATACTACCCCATTTACCAAGTACACATCGGACTTTCAGTGATACTACCCCATTTACCAATTTCACATCGGACCCATTTTCTTCCAGATCGTGTTCAGGATGTGGACAGACTTCAGAAACGGGTGAATGAGCTCACAGAGATTGTCTCGGAGAAGACGCGACAATGTCAGAAATTACAGGTTTGTCACCTTATTCTTACCATCCAGGGAGATACCCCTTGTTGCCTTCAAAGGGGCCTGTTAGGACTGTTAGACTTTTTTGATTGGATAGATATATATAGTCGAGCGGCCAGCGAAGCGCCGGACGCGTTTACACTTATAAACCGTTCTAGGGACAAGGGGTATCTCCCTGGATGGTAAGAATAAGCTGGGTTTGTTATAGGTCAACTAGAGAAGTTTTCCCGCGGCATATTTTGTCTCCCGAATAAGTGTTTGTCACGGAAACGAAAGTGTGTGCCACACACTCAACCCACAAGCTGAAATTCGCGGAAACGCCGTTTTCTCAGGCTTTTTTTTGCGTTAGTTTGAATACCTAAAAATAAATCCAGATAAAATCTCAGTGCATAGAACATCAGGCTTAAGCTAGGTGCCCACAGAACGCGAATCTTTTCCGCCACGCGGCGCGAAACTAATTCGACTTGGAGTTGAAACGGCGGGGCGCGAATTTTTTCCGCTCGCGCGACGTCAAATTCGCCCAGGCGAACGCGAATTCGCGTTCTGTGGGCACTTAGACTTACTCCTTTAGCATTCTGTCCTAGGAGGATCCTAAGTTGCATGTCTGTCTGATTGACAAAGTAGTTCATTTTTATTATTTTGACTTAAAACTTGTCGCTAAATTTGGATTTCCCGCCAACTTTCGAGCTATAAAATCGAAAATCACCTTTCAAATACCTTTTTGGTAGCGGAAACAGACTTGTGGGCAACACAAATCATCGCGGAAACACTCGTTTGGAGCCACAGCTTCTGTGTGGGATCGTGGAAAACGCCTTTAAGACTTAGCAAGAGTGTTAGAACCCCATGCAACCGCAAAGCCACCAACCACCGCCGAAGCCATGAACAGAACTTAAATCCGTTTCTGATATTTTCTCTTTCTGCTTGTTTCGCGGTGGCCAAGTATCTGTCTGTTCTGGACGCATCTCTGGAAACCACGCTCTTGATTGGCTCACATGACGTGTGTACGCATGCAACAAATAACAATTACCAGAATGGCGAAGTGATCATTCAGGAATGAATGAGTATTCCTTCAGCCCAAGCTGACTGCGAATCATGTTTGACTACTTTAAATAATGAAAGGGATAAGTCAGCTGAGATTTATTCCAACGACAGTTCGGAAAGTCAGCCACGTAAATACTCCTTGAGCCCAAGCTGGCTTGGAAACGTATATACATAGCCTACAATGGATAACAACGGAATGTCAGCTGCATATGTTTTGGGAGTGGTATTTCGGCCCTTCTTGTCAAAGGTCCTCGTCAGGCTGTCGAACTTCAGGGAGCACCTGACGAGGACCCTTGCCAAGAAGGGCCGAAACATCGCTGCCAAAGCGTATGTAGCTGACGATTCCGTTTTTTATCCATTGTATGAATCTAAGTCAGCTACGATGTTTGACAGCGATATTTCGGTCCATCTTGCAGGATTGCAGGTTCATTTCTTCCGGTCCACCAACAGCCTGACAAGGACCCTTGCCAAGAAGGGCCGAAACATCGCTGTCAAACATCGTAGCTGACTTTCGGTTTTAGCCATTGCTCTCAATTCCTCCTCTTGCTCCGTAGATGGTACTGGAACAGACGAGTCATTGCTCGTTTTGGTCTTCTGGATGCGCCTTCTTGCAAAATCGCACTGTAAATCTGATTAGCGTTTACGACCCTCTGCTTTATTGACCAACCACCATGATGTTGGCTGATTAGCTCACGTTGATTATGTAGTTTAGTATTATCACGTTTCCTCTTTTCTTATATCTAGATTAAGCTTCACGCACACAGAGTCTGATAAAGTTTCGCATCCGAAAAAACGTACCGTATAAGAAATTTGTGTCACTATAGGGAAACCTGCATGTGTGATGTGATACGTCGAATCCGGAGCGAAGGAGGAAATTCGCATCTGACTGCGAAAATCAGACTGTGTGTACGGTGCGAACGTACCTTTACTCCATACTTTTACGGGTAATAAAACTCGATCAATCGAAGATCAATAGTGTGGTGGGTCTCCATATCCGAAGACTGGGTCTATATAGACAACCATGAAGTAACAAAAAGCAAACATTCAACCATTTTTTGTCTTATTGGTCAGGATCTTGTAACGTAAGGCGTATTCATGCCGTTTCCCGAGGACTCCTGGGGGAATCAAGGAGAACGGCGAGAATAGAGGGAATCACTCGACGTGTACTCCGCGTACGGAAAACAGCGAGAACACGGGGAATGCTCCAAAATGAATTTTGTTCGAACAAAAATATGCAGTTGACGAAATTAGCCTGGATCCACTTTATTTTTGGTTATGTTTATTCTGATTGTTTTTAGTTAATTTTACAAACACTATAGCAAAAATTTATTCCCCTCCCATCTGAAATGGAGTCCTTTGTGATGATGGTGATAATAATCGGAGCATTCCCCGTCCGTGGGGAATACAGGGAGTTCCTGGGACAAACAGAAACGCAGGGACTCCTCAAAAGGAGTCCTCGGGGAACGGCGAGAACACGCCTGTAGGTTATACCATTTCGCGTATAAAACTTGACTTCTTCAAGGTTGCCAATGAGGGATTCCGTCGGAAGTTCGAGCTAGCCAACATGACCAACCGCATCAATGACATGAACAGGAATCCGACTGCCACGCCTCTTCAGGACAGCCGTCGTCTCGGCGAAATGGAACGCGCGACGCCAATGGTCATGAGACCCCTGCAACGGCCGTCGGCCAATGCCCCGGTGAGACAGCCAGAGGGAACCCAGGGAGGTGTCTCTAGACCCTCTGTGCAGCAGATGAACAGTCGAATGCAGCAGAGACCTGCAGCTCCGGCTAGAAAAGCCGTTGATCTCAACGCTACTTGGGGTAAGTTCGTTTTGACTGTGCATGAGTGGGAAAATGCCATCTAGTGATTAAGCCGCTTCTTGCGAAGTTAGATGGCGTGTGAGGGCCGAATGGGTCTCAAGGAGTAATGTGGGAGCAGAATCGCATGAATGTTCCACTGAGCAATGCTGGTGCAACAGGAAACAAGGGACAAAGACTCCCTCGGGCTTCTAAACTCATATGAAGACCTTGGTGACAATCCAGCCTCTTAAGATTCTTAATTCTAAATAGTGTTCTTTTTCATAAAAAATGTTTTATCTTTAGTCTCAACGAAAAATCAACAAGTTGCCCTTTGAAACTTAATGGGCCAAAAAGAAGTACCAAGATAGAAGATTTTTTTCCTCCAAAATCTAGGGTAGACTATCTCCCCCCCCCCCTAAATGGTGCCTCTGGTGGTTAGGAAATGCCACCAGCACTGTTTTTACTCTTTCTAACTAACTCGCCATGGAAATACTTAATGTTTCTTAAAACGATAATTTTGTATACTTTTCGGCACAATTTTATTTTTGTCTCGACATAGGGAAGGCCATGCCAGTTAATTCCGCGGTTTACTAAGGTAATCTTTTCTAGATTTCGGCGTGTTCAGAAAATGAAGAAAGGAATAACACCCTATACGGTAGGGTTGTGTTTATTTCCTTATGAATTTCCATTTGTATACGTTTGAGAAGCTAAAAAGAAATGTTCCCTTTCTGTATATTCTTGGTGTCATGTTATCTGGGCTTGTAAATATGCTTGTAAGAAAATATCAAATCCGTTACTTCCTGTTACTTCCACGTCGGAAATTTGATTTGTAGCCACATCTAAGAGCCTTAAAGCAGGGCTGTATCCAGGCGGGGGGGGGGTACGGGGGTTCAAATCTCCCTCGAAACATGCACAATATAATCGTTTTTTTTATAGGCTTTAACCTCTGATCTGTGCCTTTTTTGCACTTTTCGGTCCGACCTACGGGTAATACCCCCCCGAACTAATTTCCTGGATACGGACCTGCCTTAAAGACATTTAGTTTCCGTGCTCTGTCACGGAGGTTATGATAACTTCCATGTAGAGAAAGAAATGGGCCGTTCAAACCAAGGTAGATACTGAATGTGTCAGCAATTTTTACCGCTTACTATCTTCAAGACCAAAAAGCCAATAGAACCTCCGTCTTTGGTTCCATTCACCGACTATGGTTACCCCGACAAAACTGAAAAGAGCTAGAGGTACTTGCTGAGCTTTGAGTTGACGCCCGTCTACTTCCCTCTTAGCCGCTGCGCATTGAGAGGCAGGCGCGTATGAACTGCCTCTGCAAAGCGCCACACGTGACGTCACAATGTTAAACAACCAATAGTCTATTTACTCTCGATTTATCTTCTCCGGTACTCTACTGCGATGAGGTGTTTGTAGAGGTAACGAATTTTGACGTTCCGCATAGCTCCTACCCTCGGCTCATCTGCATCGGGCAGGGTATCCGAAATCTGTTTAGAGTAGAGTAGAGGTTTATTTCTTCTACGTCAAACATAAATATACACTCAATCAATTTGTCAATTCAGTAATAATTGCAACACAATTCGTAAAAAAGCCATCAGTCGATACAAAACTTGTAGACTGTAATACGACCGCATGGTCGTGTTACAGGGATCGGGAGACGGAGGTTCTACTGCTTATTTGTTCTTGCTATCTTTGCTGTTCCCTTGACATATAAGCTTGCGGTGTGGGGTGTGAAGAACTGAACTGTATTTTTGTTATTTCTCAGTACCTTGCCCTGTCGCCAGAACAGCTAGTATTTCTTGTCTTGTCTATTTGGCCATCTTGCGGTTAGATTGCAACGTTGGATGATCACACAGTCTTCCTTGTTGGAATTGGCGACATGGATAGGAGTAACCTAGACAATGCAAATGCTAGAATGTTCTCAATTAAACTCCTTTGATTTTTGTTTTCGAGAGAAACCAAAAAATCTCAAACTGTAAGTGTTGAGAACTCCCAACATCGTCGCGATGGTCATTCCCACACTATCTAGTTTTGGACCATATTCGATATCAAATCAAGTATTGACATCGGAATGTAAATTTTGGTATCGAAAACGAAATTTGGAAATTTTCACCTACTTTCTGATTATTGTTAATAATCTAATACAACTAACTCTTACAAAACGAAGTTTGATGAATACGTTTTTCGTATACAGTTTTATATTATTCGAAATTTCAGACAAAAGACGATGCAAAATGCTATTTGACTACAATTTTTGCTCTTAAAGTTTAACCGAAAGGGGCTAGGATAGGACAATCTAGTTACCCATCAATTATTCACTTAAATCGGCTTGAAGCCCCGCTGAAACTGAGTTACTTCGTTGTTCCGCATTCACCAATAATCGATTTTCAGATAGAGGAATTTCCGTGTGATTTGTGGTGCCTCTGTGTGCTTGTATTTTTGTTGCACGCCTTACCAGAAAGATTTATAAAAAAAAATTTGTTCAGGCACTAAGCACTCTTCACCAATCTCACCACTGCCCACTGAAAAGCCGCATTTGTTTTGGGATTAAAATTTCCCGCGTCATAGTAGAATTTACGCTGTGGGGACGGCCGGAGATATTCTGAGCCTCATAATTAGAGCAGATAGTGGAAAAAAAAAAAAATCCCTTTGCAGTATCCAAATAATTCAGTGTATCCAATTAAATGACACACACATAAGTTGGCTTTTCAGTTAAACTTTAAATTTTAGCGAAACGAGACATCCATGAGAAACGAAAAATGGTCCCGAAATATTGAAATCTGTTATCGAAAGTGAATATATCGATGTGTCGAAAACTGAAAATATCGCCCGACACTAGCGGAAACTATAACTTCTAGGCAGACTTCTAGGGTGATGATAAGATGCTCTCAAACCGCGGAATATGTCTTTCAGATTTCCAAAATCGAATATGCCAATATTATAGCGCCCAACTCAACAAAAAGGTCTTTATTCCAACTTTTTGTAGTGAATTGTAAATATATAATTTAGGTTATATACTAATACAACTGGTTGATTCTGGCATAATCAGCCCTTTAAAAAAAGAAGATATTATGGCTAAATAAACCGAATTGTAATTATGGTTTAAAAAAAACTAAATCGGAAGCATTATAGCGTTTGTTACGTGTCCGCTTATAGGAGTTAAATCGGTAGCATTCTAGTATTTGCAACGTCGAGATAACCCACTGAACAAACGTCCTCGCCAGATTTTCAAGAAGAATAGGTATATCCGTTAAAGGAACAGTAAACTTGACTAGGCAACTTTCGGCCATCAAACCGGCCTGGGGGGCTTAGATAAATGTACAGGGACTTATTGTCGACAGGACCCCCCATCTTTGTTATCTCGAAACCCCTCCTTATTGTTCCCAGAGCTAGCTGGCAGGGCCTTGCCCCTTATGCACTGTAATTACGCACTCATGCACTGTAAAAGTTCGCGTTTGTCTGTGTTGTCGACATACAGGGTTGTCACTTTACTAAAATAAATTCACTGGGCAAAAAGAAAAAAGTAATACCAAAGAAGAAAAGTACTCAGAACGTGTTGCTGGGCCATACAGTCACCTTGGAAGTAAAGGGTACAACTACCTGACGACTACTTTTTTCTTAAAATCTGCTGCAAAAGTAAAAAGAAAGTTATATTATGAGCACAATTGTACTACCGGTGGCAACCCTGCTAATATACTTTGTATCAAAAGGCCGTTGGGATCAAAGGTCGTGGGTTCGAGTCCTACTCCCGGCACACAAACCTTTTGCTTTTTTTTTTTTATTCTACTAACTGAAAAGTCGAATTCTCGGAAACTGCCCGGTCCCAAAAACGACTCGCGCGGACCCCATGGTATTGACGAGAAAACATGGCAAACTTGCATAACTGGTGTCTCTGATACATTAAAAAAGAGCGAATAAATAAGCTGATGAGAAACTCTTCGGAAGCCTGATCTGGCTCGGAAAGAGTCATACAGAGAGAATGCAAAAATCAGCGTAGTACTGTTAGGGTAGATAAAAACGGCATGAGAAGTTAGTGATGACAATCGAAAATGACATCGGATGGAACTATTAGAGACGTAGAGAGAGGCAGTATGATAGGCAAGACCGGTCCTTTAATAATCAGTGAGATACATAACCCCCGTCCCAATTTATTTTGTGATTAAATGTAGAACTAAAAGGAGAGCAATGAGTCACATGACCACAGTGAATCAAATAATAGCGAATAAAAACGAGATCAATTCGATAGAGCACAAAAATAAACCAGTTGAATATAACAGAAAACCACCAAATTAAATGCTAAAAATACAAGAGCTGGAAGCTCATATGGAACTTGCAAGGCTACAGGATGAAAGTAGGAATTCCTCAATTCGTGGGTTTGTTGTGATCATTTGCAGTCAAAACTCTTGAAGCAAAAATGATGATGAACTCATCCGGAACACGAAAATGTATATTTTACTCAAAAGTATTGTTTGTACTCTAAGGAAATCAGTTGTAAGCAAAACCCTTGAGGCGAAAATGATTATGGGCTCAGAGGGATCACGAAAATGTATATTTTGCTTAAAAGTATTTTTTGTACTTTGCGGTTAGCATTAGTGCTTTAAGGGATGGTCGGATCTGGGAACTGACGATTTCTGAGCCAATCTTGTCAAGTGTCTAATTTTCGTGCCAAGTTTCATCGTCCTAGCATATCTGGAAGAACTTCGATTCGCGATCACCGGAATTCCGGACCCCCTCCAGATCCTCCCCATAGTGTCCGAACCCGTTCCGGATCTGTCACTGATGTATCTAAGGCTTGTGCTTGTTCTTCCAACTAAGCTTCATCCCAATCGCTCCACTCTAAGCGTGTCACAAGATTTCCGGTTCTCCCCTCCACCTCCCCCCCCAACATTCCTCGGATTACATCCGGACTTTAAATAGGACATTTGAGACATGAGATCTTTCCAAATGTCAAGTTTCATTAAGATCCGACCGCCCGTTCAAAAGTTATACACCCCAAGATTCAGGATTATCCCTCCCTCCACCCCACCCCCCCCGATAGTATGATCAGGGAAATGACTAATTTAAGCCAATCATGCCAAGTCTCTAGTTTTCAAGCCAAGTTTCATCGTCTTAGCACGCCTGGAAGTACCTTAACTTGCGATCACCGGAATTCTGGACCCCCCCCCTCTAACTCCCCCACAGTGCCCGCATCTTGTCCGGTTCTGTCACTGATGGGCACAGAGCTTGTGCTTGTTCTTCCCACCAAGTTTCATTCCGATCGCACCACTCCATGTGTGTGACAAGGTTTCCAGTTCACCCATCCGACCCCCCCCCCCCCCACCTTCATCGGATCTGGTCCGGACTTGAAATGGGATATCCGAGGCGTGTAGTCTTTGTACATGTCAAGTTTCATTATGATCCAATCACCCGTTCGGAAGTTATACATACCTCGAGATTTCGGATTCCCCCTCCCTCCACTCCCCCCACGATGGTCGGATCGGGAAGTTGACTATTTCCAGGTTATTCTGATCGGGTCCGTGATTTGCCTGCCAAGTTTCATTGTCCTAGCCCACCTGGAAGTAACTTAACTCCGTATCACCGGAATTCCGGAACCCCCTCCAACTCCCCCCACAGTGCACGAATCGGGTCCGGTTCTGTCAATAATGTACCTAGGACTTGTACTTGTTCCTCCCACCAAGTTTCATCCCGATAGCTCCACTCTAAGCGTGTCACATGATTTCCGGTTCCCCCCTCAGACTCCCCCCCCCCCACATTCATCGGATTTGGTCCGGACTTGAAATGGGACATCTGAGACATGACATCTTTCCAAATATCAAGTTTCATTAAGATCCGATCACCCGTTCGAAAGTTATGCATGCCACTAAATTCCGGATTCCGGCTCCCCTCCCTCCCCCCACGATGGTCGGATCGGGCAAGTGACTATTTCCAAGTTAGTTTGGTCGGGTCCCTAATATGTCTGCCAAGTTTCATCGTCCTAGTACATCTGGAAGTACCCTAACTCGCAAACACCGGATTGACCGACCGACCGACAGACCGACGGAAAAGTGATCGGTATATGGCACTTGGCCGGAAGGCAAGTGCCATAAAAATCGTTTTTCCCAAGAAAAGGAATCATTTTTTTTGCCGGGGATGTTTTTCATGGGGACGTTTTGGTTTGAGACATTTTGCCATAGGAACCTTTTTGCGATAGGGACATTTTGCCATGGGAATGTTTCGCAGACAACCCCATTGAATAATCCATGAGCGAAGCTGACGGAATTGACGGACTTGTTGTCAATAGCATTGATTCATTTTTGTTTTAAACAATGTGGGATTTTGCAGGAAAAAAGCTACGATAATCATTCCGACTGATGATAATTTTCTCCCCCCATATCAAGTTACTCGTTTGATGGACCAAAAATCAAATAGAATTACACTACTACGATAAGAGCCAGCTCTTTATTGTGGTAGGTAGACTACCCTCTCTGAAACAGTCGTGGAGCATCTAGCTTACTTTTAAACATGTGATTTAACATATCAAAAAGATCAAGAATTCAGTAAATTGATTGATTAATTAGATGTTATTTTCAAATTTGGATTGATAAGAACTAATTTTCTTATCACTCCAGGCGGTGGAACGAACGTAATAACATAATTATAACGATAGGAACTAATAATAACTCGGTGGACGCTACCGAATTTTCCCAGTTATGGCCCAAATGTCGATTGGCTTTCCAAATCCGAAAACATCAGGGTTGGCTGGAACATTTCGTCTGTTCTGCAGCCTCGTGTAATTTACGGTCAAATTTCGCAACACAGCATTCACTAATTATCTCAATTACATGAGGCTCAGCGAAATATTGATAAGTTTGTCCCTCCCCTCGGGTGACCACCGCTACGGCGGGCGAAGATACCGGTGGGCGGCAGTGGGAGTCGCTGCGGTGCCTGGGTTTAGCGTGAGCCAGGCGTGTTCGCGTCTCCGGAGAACTGTACACGTAACGAGCTGAAGAGAAAGACCGAGTCGGAATAAACTCTAGATTTTCTTCTGTTCTAAGGATTTCTTTAGCCCCTGGTAGAATGGAAGAGTAGAGGGAAGGATTGTTGTGTGGTAAGTAACAGAACTCTTTTCGTTCCATGAAGTGAATACTTGTTTCGACCAGTTTTCTAACCCTCATCCTTAGTTGGTCTAGGCCTAGTCTTTGTTTGTACTTCTTGATTGTGCGTTGTCTCTGGCCGTTATTTGTTTTTAAAAGTCACCTTCCGTAGTACATTCCACATGAGTTTACGCTTCCTCCATTGTTCATTGCACCCTTGTGGGGTTATCGATTTTATTTTTATCGATTTCGGGAGGTTGTGTCGCTGAGGCTGGCTTCGTTGATGCGCTGGTTTATTTTTGTGTCATGGGTCTTTGCCAGCGCCTCTAGCTCTCGCTGCTTCGCTGGAACAACGGCATTTCTAGTCAAATTTTATGTTCTGTGAGATCCGCAAGGAGCTTTGATTTCGTGGTGAGTTCCGTGTAATCCTGTACTTTTTGTGACCTTTGCGGAAACAGATCGATCGGATATGGGCTTGGTTCCTTTCGAAGGAACTAGTTGGTACAAAGCCTGTCAGGTTCGCGTCCCTAACCAGTTCAGTTGTCTGTGGAAACCTCTGTTAGGGTGGAGTGGAAAGTGATTAGCTTTATTTCCAGTTTATCCAAGTGTTGTTGAAATTGGTGTAATAAGCTGCATAAGGATTCTCCGCTCTTGACTAGCTAGACTAGAGAAATTAGAAGCTGCATAAAGGAAAATAGAATCGATTTCTATTTTTTCTTAATCACGGACCGTGACGTCCTGCTCGAACACGGGTAATAGCTCTTATGCAGCTTCCTACACCAATTTGAACAAAGTTAGTCATCTGTTTCATGACCACGACCTAGATCGGAATTTCCTTTAACAAACTTATATTTAAAGTTTAACTGAAAAGCAGATTTAATTTTGTGTCATCCAATTGAATACACTGAATTATTTGGATCCTGCAAAGTGATTTTTTTAATTTTCCACTATCTGCTCTAGTTATGACGTTCAGAATATCTGCGGTCGTCCCCACAACGTAAATTCTACTATGACGCGGGAAATTTTAATCTCAACACAAACGCAGCTTTTCAGTGGACAGTGCTGAGATTGGTGAAGATTGCTTAGTGCCAGAACAAAAAAAAAATCATAAATCTTTCTCGTAAAGCATATAACAAAAATTCAGTACCATAAATCACAAGGAAATTCCACTATTTGAAAATCGGTTATTCGTGAACAGCGGAACAACGAAGTAGCGCATTTCAGCGGGTCTTCAAGCCAATTTAAGTGAATAAGTTATGGATAACTAGATTGTCCTATCCCAGCCTGATCCCAGCCCTTTTCGGTTATACTTTTAGAATATTGGCCTGACGGCAAAAGGAATGGATGCCTCCATTGAAAGATGCGCGGTATTAGCCACTGTTTCGCTCCCAATATTCAAAGTTTTAAGTATTGAACTGAAAGGCTGAAGTCCAAGACTTCTAATGTTAATTCAAATTTACCTACTGGTTTATTTTTTACGGTAAAAGTCACTTGTAGACAGGGGCGTCACGTATGGGAGGGGAAGGGACGCCCCCACCCACTGTTGTCGGCCAGTCGGTAAAAAATAACCGAGTCTGCGCGAAGCGCCGCGATTTTTCGTGGAAACAGGCGATTTTTTTCTTAGAAACAATTGGATTTTCTTCAAAACAGTCGGTTTTTCGTAAAAATAGTCGATTCTTTCTTAAAAGCATTGTATTTTCTAAAATCAGTCGATTTGTCGTCAAACAGTCGTTTTTTCCTTTAAAACTGTCGATTTTTCCGTAAAAACGGTTGTTTTTCTGCAAAAAAACAGTCGGTAAAAATGACCAGACAGTCGATAAATACCTTGCCCCCCCCCCAAAATTTTTTTTTTGCTAGTAACGCCTCTGCCTGTAGAACACTCCGTCTTTACGTAATGTTTATTCTTAAACGTGTTCTCCTTTCTAATCATTGTCTAGCTTCGAGACATATAACACGCCTTCTATCTGCTAATCCCAAAGAATCTACTATTTTTGATTCGGCCATATTTCCACGTAAATTTATTTCACTTCTATGCGAATGACTATGACTACTTTTGTCGCAGGAGTCGAAGTATACCGGACGATCATTGTAGAAATAAAAGTAAGAAATAAACAGTCAAAAATGAAATGCCGTTAGGGTGGATAGAAATAACTATAGGCTACAGAGTTTGAGGTTTTGGGATGAAGCAATGAGTGAGCCTCTAGGGTAGAAGAACAAATCTTTACCCGTTCTTCAGAACTGATTCAAACCGGGGTGTTGTTTCAATTGTTTGGTTACTTCTGTCAGGTCGTTATGCTGCTATGTATTTTAATGATGCCTTTTTTCTACACTCCTTTTGTGCATTTGGGGGGAGGATAAACATTAGAAGACTAATAGCCTTCTCTAAATACTTACTTCGGCTCCCCCATTTGACAAAAATACCAAAATGATGGAAATATACAACACAAAAGACTCTGAGCTTGCTATTTCTAACCTGATTAACAAGTACAATTCAAAAATCCAGTCCCACCCCTGGAGCAAAATTCTCAGTCTAAGTGTATATGTAGGCTAGGATGTCATCATGTTCAATTGTTAGTCAGTGAGTTTTCAGTTTGTAATTGTTGATTTTTTGTTTGCCTATGAAAGTGTACTGTTTTTTTTTTCCTTTTCTTCCTTTGTACTCCGTCCTTTTTCTTTTTGAAATGACGGATGATAAATAAATAAATATAAAAAACTACTACTAATAATATAATGCATAAAACATGCAATTGGCCTCTATAGATATAATAATAATTGACATGGAAGTTCTTCCCTCAAATCTTTGTAAGACAGTCCTGGCATTCAAAGTTCATACTGCGGTGGTGGCTGTACAAAAGACGGTCAAGCTGTGTGCCTTCATTAGGGTCTTATGAAATACACATGCAGGGTCAGTGACCGAGGCTGTGTTATTTTCAGTCGCCAGAGCTTCTCTGTCCGGATTGTGTCTGATCGAAAAGAGGTTTAGGCCCGATAGGCTCATTGCAGCTCATTGCGAGTACAAATTAATATTCAAGACTTTGTGTTTCGTGAGCTAGTTCATTTATTACTTACTAAATAACCAGAACTACTATAGACACAGCAGTTACGATTAAAAAGACGAATTTCATGATGCAGTGTAACGAACCAAAGCATCTAAAGGCAGGACAAAGAAATTGACGCCAATTATGCTAGTTACATGTAACAGAAAGTACTAATTTTCTGCATTAAATGAATCAAACTAACTGATCGGACATTAATCGTCGACAGCCTGGGGTGTAATAAGCATTGGGGCTCGAACGTTCTGCACAAGTTTGAGGAAACGTTGAAAGTCTCCTAATTCGTTCCCTGAAGATGACTGTTTATTCTCGTTAGGCCTTATCCGAACTCGACAACCTCGCCTGGAAAATCAATACTAGCCAGCAACGGTGTGCAGGCGCGATTCAGTGCGATTTTCATTAATCGATAGTCCAAATGAAAGCATTGTGGCTCGACCGTTAGCGTCCCGAACTGTGCTATTCTGTATGAACATCCCGTAATCGATACGCGACTGTAGCGGATGTGGAAGGACTTCAGCGTTTTGCAACAACTTAAAAAATGAAAATCCGAACATGTAGATGCAACTATTTTGCTTGAGTTCTAATGTAATAGCACTCAAGCTAAAATTAGCTGTGCTAAGATAATTTTGGGATTCAATTCAATTCATTTGTTTATGTCCACCAAAGCTGGCGAGTAGAAAAAATATAATAAAATATAAATAATAGGTCTACGATCAACAATTAGACCATATCCTTTCTCAAAATCTGTATTTAAATCGTTTCAAAAAGTTACACTAGCCTAAATGAATATCTACTTAAAACTCTGACCAAAATACAGTCATCAATCAATCAACGCAACGCATCAGAAAAAGTATGCCTTTTCTTTTTCATAATTTTTCATCGCAAAGAACTAGAGGGAATTTAGTAAATCGGCATTCGAATTTCCCAAATTAAAAAAGTAGTTTTAATACAAGATACATTTGTAAACGTTAAAAAAGGATAAAAAAAAGATGCAAGCATGGTTGCATCTGAGCGTCTGAATGGTTAGTGCTAGCGCTTTGCCCACTTTCGGAGGTCGGTTTTTAGACCGTCAATGGCTCGAGACTGTTTTATAGTTTAGCAGGTCTATGCCACTCTGCTGTAGCTTGTGTGAGGTCAGTACCGCAGGGCCGCTTTGCAGCAGGTAACACAAACAAAAATCCGAACAGATGGTTGTTGTGCAACTTTTTCGCTCGAGTTCGTATGTATGCTAAGGTAATTTGGAGTCGGAGGATCAGTATAGGAAGTTCGTGGTAGCGCTTAGTCGAAGTGTTGGAGCTCAGTTGACTAGCCGAAGGTCGGGCTGAGCAATTTTCCTTTCTCAAGTTCAATTCTGACCCAGCTTTTGCTTGCACGGGAGACGAGGATTTCTTAGCTTTTTTGATAGGTTTACTCATGAGCAAGTCAATTCAGAAATTTCAGCGCGTTCTGCATCTGTCTCTTCAATTTGTTGCTAACTCCCGAAGTCACGGTCTACACAAATCGCACCTCGCTGCGGCTTATTGGGCTTGCCAAATCTTCAGCTTCCCTAATTGTTTCTTCTCGTCTAATATCGTGGTGTAGGTACGCTTATATTAGGAGTTTATAACCCCTCGACCCAGTCTTGGCATACGCCAGCTGTATCTTCATTTACTCCATTTATATTGTGTCAACTTGATATGGTTTTGCTTTGGTCTTCCCAGCTGATGGAACTAACATTTTTTCTTTTTCTTTCAGGTTTGACCTTTCTTCCACATTTGCATGGATAATCGTCTGAAAATGATTGGGAAGAAGCCGTTTGAATACTACATATTCAAACTCGAGAAGGACAGCATTATCCCTGCTGAAAATGGAGCGAAGAAAAATCAACGGTTCCGCTGTGATATTTGTAGTGCAATATTCAAACGTGGCTTTAGTCTCAAGCGCCACTACTTGCGCTTCCACATCAACGTCATTTACATCAATGAAAGAGACTTGGCAAACTGCGGCATTACACCCGCAGAGACTACCGAGACTGGACTATATAAATGCCATGACTGTTCGACCCATTTCGAAGTGAAGGATGAGTTGATGGATCACAGGAACAGTTACCATGTCAATGGGAGGAAGCCCGGCCTGAACTACTTCTGCGACCGATGCTCAATGTCATTCACGAACAAGCACAACTTCCTCTCTCACGTTAAACGGGCTTGTCAAAAAGAAGATGTCAAAGTCTGCCCACACTGCCAGAAAGAATATGCTCGCAAAGGAAGGCTTGAGAAGCATATGCAGCATTGCAAGAACGAGAATTGCAGAAAGTCCGCGAAAAGCCTCGAAGAGGCTCAGATACTCAAGGTCACCAAGCTGTTGCTTCCCCAGTCGCTGAACGGCACGTTTGAGGAAAGTGTTGACTATGACTCAAAATCGGTTTGTGACAGCGGAGAGGAAAGTGACAGTAACAGTAGATCCAGCTTTGTAAACGACTTCAGCGGTACACAGACATATCCAGACTTTAAAACTGATCAAGAAAGCACCGATGGATTGTTTGACATCCAGTATGACCTTGGACAGACTGTTGAGCGATATGTTCGTGATGACGACGATAAAGTCTTCCTGGTTTTAGATGCGGCAAAACCGATCACATCTCAGCATCCCTTCGATGATCCAAATTTTTATAACGTCGACTACCCGTTCCGTCTGGAAGAGTTAGGCAACGACATCAATCAAGACTTGGAGAACCTCGAAGAACCTTCTCATCCAATGCTAGACCTGAAATTTTCGGCGGAGTCAGACAGCCAGGACATTTTTGTACATATGTCTAAGGTTCCAGCCGCTGCACCTGTGGTTGCTTTACCCCAGGTCAAAACGTATGCAAGCAAAAGCCATGTGAAGCTGACCACCATTTCTGTCAAACAGCCAGCCATGATTGACGCTCAGCCAAATCTTATGCCCGTTGTATCCTGTGTTGTGGGGCCTGTCTCAGACTCAAAAAATATTGGGAACTCCCCACAGGTTGTTCGAGTCAACGGTTGCGACGATAGGAAACCAAAAGTTCTGCTGGACAAGCTTATGACTCTTATTCAAGGTGCTGGAGTTTTCGATATCGTTCAGGAGTCCTCCCAAGACATTCAGATTCTCAGTGACAGCTTCGGTTTCGAGGAATACATAGACACAACGGTTCAGAAGAGCTCTGGTGGCAAAAGGCAACTGCCAGACTATGATCAGGCAGTCCCGAGCCTCGTCTCGCATGCGTCGATCCACGAGACAAACATCACGTCGGAGGTAATTATCCCTGATGCTGTTTCCAGAACTTCCGAAGAGGACTATAGTCAAGGTGAACCCCTGTCCAAGAAGCAGAAAGTTGATGAAGAAGGTAGGAAAAGTCATCTATTACGCTCCAAGCATACCTGTCCTGAGTGTGGAAAATCTTTCGGCAAACCAGGGAAAATGGTCAGCCACAGGCGTTTAGCGCACGGTAGCCAGGGTGTAAAGACAAAGATTGATAGCTTCAGTAAGTTCCACTACCTTCCCCTCTGGTCCCCGAGAAGGGACGAATCCACTGAACCTCCACCCGAACGCCTCGAACACGACAACTTTAGTCTTGAGTACGTCAACTCGTGCTGTGAAGAAAATATAAGTCTGTTTGTTGATGGAAAAATTTGCGACAACGATCCGTCATTGGAAATTCCCAAACCGCAAAGTGATAGACTTTCGTGGAAACGCCACAGCTATCTTCAGAGAATGAGCACTAACGATAGAAACCAGTTCTTAAGCGACATGGTGAGGCTGCCACTTGCAGAGCAGTTCGAAATTCATGCGAAAATCAACCCTGAGCCCTGTCCGGTTTCTACTCCTTCCGGTGTACTCGGCAGTTTAGGCCTGCAGAAATCAAATTTGATTGTACCTGAAAATAATGAGCCACAGGTGTTTGAGGGTCTGTGGTCTCAACCTAAGTGCTTCGTCTGTCGTGCGTGTGGGATGCGCTCAAAAGACTGGTACACTTACGACTCGCATAGAACTTACTCCCATCCGCTCGTATTTTGCTCACATATAGTCCTAGACTTAAAAAGTGCTGAAGTGCCTCGAGAGTTATGGTCCCAGTGGGCCTTGGGACATAGACTCCTGCGCGGCCCTTCTAAGCGTAAGCCGAGAAGACATACCAAATCCTTGGCTACGCCTGTATCTACCTCGATTGATCTCACCGAGTCAGACGGACCAGTCACTCAACTCAGGAGGCTGAGGTCTTCGTCTGCTCTAGTCATTTCCAAATCGGGAAAAGCGGAAATCCCCAAGACCTGCACCAAGTGTAGAAAAAGAGGCATGAGCTTATTGGAACTGCACGCTCACATACTGGAATGTGGAAAGAAAGAAAAAATAGAAAGTCCACGGTAAGTGTTCGTGGTGGAGGTACAGGCTGACATTAATCTGTGGTGGCGGAAATTAACCATTGGTGAAGGTGGAAGGCTGTCTTCCTGGTTCTACTGTGCTTGGCTATCCTAAATTCCCTTGGCTCGACTTTGTTTCTATGGGTACTACCCAAGAAATATTAGGAGCCGTGAACAAGAATGCTAGTTCACCTGGGCTGCCACGTAGTCTGGTGTGAATATTTGGATGAGTTGAAGAATAATTTGACGGGTACGCAGATGAATTGCACTCTGTTGGCTGAGGAATCGGCCTTAGACCGTAAATGTGACTACTATGCGTGGACTGCAGGTTGCCGAATTTCCAGATACCTGACTCAGCGGCCGTAATGATGCTCATACAGTTATGTTTCAGCTCTCTGGTACCCTCGAAACCAAAATGTCAAGTCGGGGACAGAAGTCACTGTCCGAAGTTTAGGGTCACCATTTCTTCGAGAGTGGAAGAGTTGTAGCCTTCTGTATAGTAGGAGATAGTCGAACGTGGGTTTCGCGATAGTTTCTACATGTGGTCCAACCGCGATGGAGTTATTATATGAAAAAATGCATGGCCACCCGGGGATATGTAGGCTCTTCTAAGCAAAAACAATTACTACCTTAAAATATTTGTACTATTAAATGCAAGAGAGATGCGGAACGTTCAGCAGGACAGGCTGGCCCAAGGTCTAGGCGAAATTCCCCCCGGGGAAAAAAATCCGGGTACCAAAAGCCCCCTCCCCCCCCCCCCGATTGCAAATATTTAGGAAACTAAAAAATCTTATTAAAACTGCAGCTTTGACTGCAAGCGCTTAAAGTTTAACTGAAAAGGTAACTTATTTTTGTGTCATTTAGTTGAATACACTGAATTATTTGAATTCTACAAAGGGATGTTTTTTGTTTTCCACTATCTGCTCTAGTTATGACGTTCAGAATATCTGCGGCCGTCCCCACAGCGACAAATCTACTATGACGCGGGAAATTTTTATCTAAACACAAACAAGGCTTTTCAGTGGGCAGTGGCGATATTGGTGAAGATTGCTTAGTGCCTGAAGAAAAAAAAGTCATAAATCTTTCTTGTAAGGCATATAACAAATTAGAGGTACCACAAATCACACGGAAATTCCACTATTTGAAAATCGATTATTCCTGAATAGCGGAACAACCAAGTAACGCATTTTCAGCGGGTCTTCCAGCCAATTTAAGTGAATAAGTGATGGGTAACTAGATTGTCCTATCCCAGTCCTTTTCGGTTAAACTTTAAGGATTTTACCAAGACTCGCGAGCTAAATGTAAACGCGTGACGGGCGCTCGCCTCTATAATTTTTGTTTTAGTGCAGTTTTAACTGCAAGCACTTAAGGGTTTTCCCTACCACGCGAGTTAAATGTAAACGCGTTTCGGCGGCTCGCTGGCAGCTCGCCTCGCCTCTATCTATACTTTTCATAAAAATATGTTTCATTCCCAAATTGTTTCAGCACGTTTGGACATGCCGATAAGATGCTACTGTGTGGGGGTGGGGGAATATGTCCCGGGGGGTTCGTCAGTTTTTTTTTCTTTTTTTGTATAGCCGGAACCGTTGGCGCCGTCTGCGTACAGAGCAGAGACCATATAAAAGGCATTGCCCATATAAAAAGGTCATGAAGTTTCCGCAGATGTGCCTGGGGATTTCCCCGTGTTTTGCAGCTAGAAGAAGCGTTTGTGGGTTGGTTCGGACGATACAAACCACACTTCTAGGGTACTCTGTCTTTATGATGCTCACTCTCATCTCTTTTGAAGGTCGGCTTCGGTTCCGAACCTTGGAAGCTCCAAAAAGAAGCAATTTTGCACTTTAAAGGGGAGGCATGGCATGAAGCGGAAAATTCCGTCTCATCAGGAGTTTCCAAAGAAGCAGCTGAAGAAAAAGAATGTCAACGGTGAGTTTTGCTTTTTGTTTCGACTTGGATTAACTCTGAAAGTCCACGGCGCCTTCATCCGACTGTCATGCAGTCGACTGCAAGGCCCGAAACACTAGTGTCGACCGTAGGTCGCTTCAGCGATAATCACGTGTGTCGACGGTGCAGAGCAAAATAACACCAGGGACTCCAGGGAGTAGCGCCAAGACTTGGAAAAAGTGACACACACTCGAATAGCAGCGACACTAGCACCACTAGTGATAGATAACGTCCCTAGTGAAACTCAATCAGTCGAGCACCAGTGCTGGCTCCAGTAACTTAAAATTCTGAACAGAGCAAAAAAAAAAATGAAACCTCCCATGTTTCTTCGATGTCTCAGTCTCACATCTCAGTTTTACTAGAGATTTCTAAACCCGCAAGTTTGTCTCGCTTTAAATGCCATAAGCGTAGTGGGCGGCGCTACAAGTATGGCCCGATTGTGAAGCATGGAAGAATAGGTCTTGGCGCTGCTCCCTAGTGTTATTTTGCTCTGCAACGGTGTTACAGTTAAATTTAAAGACTGAGTTTTGTTTGCAAAGCCACAGGTTTGTGGAAAGCAAACCGCAAGAACACGCCCGAAGCTCGAGATCCTCGTGCGACAAGGTGGATGGGGAAACTATCTAGGGTTGCGTGACCCAGTTTTATATGTGAAACAAAATACCCCACCACATCTATGTATCGATGATCGACAGCCTTAAATCCCATTGAAACGATTCTAAAGTTAATCTTTATCTGTATTACTGTCGACCAAGAAAAATGGTTGGTTCTTCTAAGTTTTTGGGACAGAGGAAACTTACCACTAGAATAGTAAGGCCATGCGTCTTAGTTTTACTGTAGATAGCGCTTTGCTTCTGCGTTCCTAGCAATGACCCCCCCCCCCCCTATCCGTTCAACGTCCTGCCATTGCCGTGGGTGACCCTTTAGTATTTCTGATTGGACAGGACAGTGAGGATGTGTTCCAACCTCCCACTAATAGTTTCTACGGTCATTACAACCTGTGTATCTTCATCCAGGTTCGTGGGGCACTAGTAGCTTTGAGTAGCTACTAGTAAAATAAGGTAAATTGGTAAAATAGGTAAAATAAGCTATTCACCTTGAAATGTGAAATAAAATCTATGTTTCAAAGTTGCTTGACAAAGTTGAGACAGATTAACACTTACTTCAAGGTTTAAGGTTTTAATTTACGCTTCATTATAATATTATAATACATAGGGTCAAGCCGGAGACACAAGGTCGATTGACCAAAACTTATTCTAGACAAGTTGTTACTGGGCTTCACACCCTCCGTAGGCTAAGTAGCAACCTGAAGTTGATACGGCGAATACGGGAGATTAACCACTAGTAGTGGATAGGAAAGGTTGTAGAGAACACAAAAATTTAAACTGCGGCAACATCATTCACAACTACAGCAAAGGTATTCTTATTTGAACGTTTGTTGACTTTCGACTTGGCCATTTTTATGCACTTGCTGTGACTAAAGTCAACTATGAGTTAGCCAAAGTAGGTAATTAAGGGCCCCTGAAAACACCTGAATATGTATTTTGGATCTTCATTCTACCATTTAGCCAGAACTGTACTGTACACATTTAAGTAACTGTTCAAATAAACATACCTCTAGGCTACTGTATCGAACCGATTTGAGCCAACGAGTCCGTCCGCCTCGCCGTCTCGTTCTTACTCAGTATTTTCCCGATGGGGCCATGACTAAGGTTACTGAAAACTTGTAAATAACCAATTTTACCATTTACAACACTAGAAGTGAGGTTGGAATACATTCCGAGTGTCAGTTTGTAGTTAGTTTGATTTTCTGTCTTGCTTTTGCTTTGGTTTCTTTGGGCTTTTGTTTATTAATGCCACGCCTCGAATTCGAGGGTTTGGCCATTCAAAGTAAGCAGTTCTAACATAGCATATTCTTCCATGCAGCTTCGGATGCCTCCCCTGAAGAAATGGATTCCGCTTCAACCTAACAACTCACCAAAGTATATTAGTCAATGTAGAACTGATTGTTCTTTGTACGTAATGTTGTCAATGCAGTGCTTTTGTGTGGCCAATCCCTCTGCGCCAGTGAATATTTGAAAAGATGCAATAGGCTATTAGCAAGAACAAATAATCTGATAGAACCTCCAACTTTGGTCCCATGCAGCGACTACGGATACCCCGATAAAACTGGGCGGAGCAAGAGGTACATGCTGTGAGGTTTGAGTTGATACCCGTCTACTTCCCTCTACGCCGTTGCTCATACGAGGTGAAAAACCTTAGGATGCCTTGCAGGCGCGGAGAGCCCACTCTACAGCGCGTCACACGTGACGTCAGTATGGCAGACAACCAATCAGCTGTAAAGGACGACCCAGACGAGGTTCGGATTCTTCTGCGGAGTTGTACCGCGATACAGCTGTTTGTAGAGATAACAGTTATGGTGTTCTGTGTACCTCCTCCTCCGCTCGGCTGCATCGGGTAGGGTATCAGAATATATTCGACTCTGCATGGTCGTATCACAGAGATAGGGAGACGGATTATATGTTCTTGCTATTAGCTAGTCTGGTTGTGTTATTAAATGTTGGCTGGGAATCAGTTGCTATTGACTGATGCGTCGTACCGGCCACCCGTCAAATAAAAATATTTTTTTTTGAAAGGATTAGCAAGACGTGCGGAATGTAAAATAAGAATTAAAATAAGCTTAACCCCAAATGTAATAAAAAAAAAGAGGAACTGAAAACAGACTATAAAGAAAACACTTTATGCACCAGAGATGGCCAAACCACAAAAAAAGAGCTCGTTACAGAAGAGCTACTACACTGAATGCTACTAGGCCTACACTGAATTTTATAAGTTGAAAAAAAAAAGCCAGTTTATTTTCTCTGCAACGGGCCACTAATTTGGCCGGAATGACTCATCAGTCTTGGCTTCCAGCCTTCGCTGTTGGATTCAGATAGGTCAGTAGGATATAATGTTGCCGGGTTGTTACCTAGTCGTCTCTTAACCTTCGTGTTCAGTTTCATTTTTAACCGGTATAGCGTTGTCGCAGGGACTTTCTTAAATATCGATTTTTATCCTTCGGCTCAAGTGCCATATAGCGATCGTAATGTCTGTCGGTCTGTCCTGCTTTTGCTAGGTCGGGTCAGCTAGGACGAGGAACCTTGGCATGCATATACAAAAATCCGATCAAATGCTCAACAGAACCGTGTTTTCCCGAATCTGATCATCCATGGGGGAGGGAGAGAGGAGGAATCTGGAACCCTTTGACCCGCATAAGGTTGCGAACGTGACCGATTCGATTGCAACTTGATGGATGGAAGGAGGAGATTCTGTTTTGTGTGTCCGAGATACATGGAGGAGTTGGGGTTGAACTTTGATGAGGGGTTAGAGCGAATGCTCGAGATATGACATTTATGTGTCCTAATCGGAGACGACCTCGGTTGGGGGGTTTGAGGGGGGGGGGGGGGGTACCAGAAATCTCGTGAATCTAAATTGTTGAATATTGTGGCCTATGTACCCGATGAAAACGTATCTCAAAATAGTAGAATTTAGTTGTACGAGCACCAACTGATGCCACTGCAGGCTACTATAGCAAAACTGGATGCTAATCGAGCAAGGCGGGATGCTACTGAATACTACTGCAAGTATTCTGTGCTACTGCATATTAATACATGCATCTTTTTCGTACAACTACCATGCAACTACGCTACAAATTTTTTTATCGGGTAACACTCGAACGAGTAATCCCGTCCGAATGAAACTTGACATTTGGCAAAAATACATGCCCCAGATGTTCCATTTAAAGATCTGGGCTGGATCCGGCGACTAACTGGGAGAGTTCGAAGGGTGTACCGGAAATCTTGTGGCTCGCTTAAATTGGAAGGGTCGGGGCGGGTGGCGGGCAGGACAAGGCGTACGTGTATATTTACTGATCCGGGCGCGGTGGGGGAGTTGAAGGGGGGGAGTCCTCGATGTCTTGTGACATGCATAACTCGCATGCGTGATCCGATCCGAATGGAACTTGATAGTTGGCAAGAGCACATGTCCTAGACGTTCCGTTTGTAATGTCCGGACCGTATGCGACCCTGAGCTGAAATACACGCTGCCTACCGTTGCAAGTGCCATATGAGCTTTCAGCTCTTTTTGGTTTCTCGGAGGAACTTAAGATGAATCGATATTGAAATTCTGCATTATTATTATTCACACCTTGAACTTCGCCACAGTCAAGTAAAAATCGTAAATTCCATTGCAAAAGCGGTGTAGCGTAGTCTTATATCCCGAAGATTATTGACCGGGCCAGGGTAAAGGGTGAAATAGGCAGAATTTACTTACTACGACGTGTAGGGGGCAGATGTCCCCCTGTCTCCTTCCCTCTGATGACGGGTCTGCATATCACCGAGTCAATATGTATACGTTGTTTATCTATTTTCCGCTTCCCACGCGCTGTTCCCGTTAGGAAAATCTGGTTACGGATATTCGGCGGTGTCCGGCTGTTTGCTGTCTTTTCGTGTGTGAAATGGCATAGGTGTGAAATGCCATACGTTGGGTAACTGGTGGCGGATCTTGCTTTTGTGAATACTCCTAAACAGGGATGTCTAGTCTAGTCTACTGTAAACATGGAATGTATATGTGCCATCTGGGCTAGTCTGGTAGTAGAAATTGTGAATGCTACTTAATTTTTGTAATTCTCATCACAGTCATAATGTGGCCGAAATGTTTATGTTTGGAATAAATAATGCCCGTTTTAAACTGACAGAAATTGACAATTCTGTCCCCGTTGCAGTACGACTTTCAGGAAGGTGTCTATAGCCGCAAAATATGGGTTTTGCCTCAAGGTAGGTTTTCACTGACCAGGATCTCATTCTTTCCACCCAGGTTATTTTAGAAATATGGACAAACCGGCCGGAATTTCTGCCAGTTTTCTCCAAGCCTCCATGAACCTGGTATGATAATTGCTGACCAGCCAAAAAATAAAGACAGATTTCCTTCAGAAGTCAGAAGAGAGAACGGAAAATCTGTTCTTGGCCTTCTCAGTTAGTTAGCGTAAACACTAAATCTGGCCAACTCTAAGTTCAAACCTGATGAGTTAAAAATCCGTCAGTTTTGTTTTACGAGATCTTATTTCTGACTGAAACGAGAACCAATTTTATCCGCAACAACCAAGTGGACCTGGTAGACCCAGAAGAACATGTATGCCTACTTCTTCAGCATTTTGGATAGTCACGGTGGCCATCGAAAATAAAGTCAGCAATTAACGACGTGAAACTGGGTTGCCAAACGACTTTGGCCATCTCATGTTTTAGGGCGATTTTAAAACGTAGTGATGGGATACCTATGACTTCGTAAAGTTTGTCCGTCTGCCTGACTGTTAGCACGATAATTCTGGAACTAGATGTGTATTTGTTCCAGTTCGATGTGAGGATCTTTTTTGTCAAAGTTTGGGCGAAGTTCGTAGATGGATCGCCCCTATCAATGTATTTTGGGTGTAGATGGGGTTCAAATTGAGGGGGTGAAAAAAAAAATCAAGCTAAATAAACTGTCGATTTAGGATTACAGAGACTTTCTGATCCATATGTAAACTTCGTTTTCGCGACGGATAACTAGTTCGCCTTGAATGTGGCAGCAATCGAAAGTTTGGTAAAAAGTTTATTCTGAAGTACGAGATTCTGTGTAAGTGGAAGAATGCATGAAAAATTCGTCACTGAACTTATTTTTCTCTTCGTACAAGTAGTTCACTCGGAATCCAGAAAAAAAAAATGAAATTTCGTAGCCTAGAAGTGATAAGTCGATTCGGAAATCAAATAGTGTTTGTTCGAGATCAGAAAACGTGCTGGATCCACATCTGTCCTTAGCTTTACCGGGATCAGATCAGACGTTCTCTGCTGCGGCTGGGACACCGAGGTGGGTGGCCTACCGCTATCGTATGTCCACCGCTACCCGGAAACCACCTTCACCATGAGGATTAGTTGGGTCAGATACTGAATGGTAAAAATTAAATTCCGAAACACTCGCTCAGAATTCTTAGGAGCCCTTTTAGCATTGTTCAAATAGGTCTAATAAGCTGCGTAGCTCTATACGCTCTATATTTCGGCCCTTCTTTGCAAGGGTCCTCGTCTGGCTGTCGAACGTCAGGACAACGTTCGGGAAGAAACGAACTTGCAATCAGTTAAAATTGATCGCAGCTGACGTATCCGTTTTATGCATTGTTTGAATACATGTTTTCCCAGTCACTTTGGGCTCGAGGAGTATTTAATTTGACGACCATTATGTTGTAAAAATAAACTACTAAATTAACGTATGGGCAGCAGTGTTCCTCGAACCAACAATAAGCGGTCGTAACATAAGAAAACGTGTAAGAAAAGTTGTTACTTCGACTTAGAACAAAGTAGAACTTTTGGGCTCCCCGTGGCAACCCTGACGAATTTTCGAAGACTTTTATCAGCCCGCTGGCAGAGCCCAACCAAGCGCTCTGATTGGTTCTGCATAAGACAAAGTAGAACCAGGGTCTATTCTCCTTCTACAGCTTGTTACAGCACGCCTCGAGGAAAATACAAAATTGTATGCGCCGTATTACACGTGTTTGAACAGTGCTGAATATTGGCTCTTTTCACAGCATAGAATAGTAGAATAGAATAGTGTTTATTTAGCCTCGAATGGGCCATACACAGACTTTTACATACACGACATACAAAAACATATTCCATTGAAAACATAATGATCCTTCTATAAATAAATGAACTATCTCCTATTTAAATTCCCCCTCACATATTCTACCACCATTTTAATAACGTTGTCTTTGGTCGATGTCAATATACCAGGGAAGAGCAAACCTCCCCCAAACTGAACCGGTAAAGGAGACTCCTGGCACTGCCCTAGGAGGTGGGCAACAGTGTCCTCACCAATAAAACACATCGGACATCTGTAATTATCATTGGTTAACCCATCCCTATTTTTCCTCCTCTCAGACACCTTTCAGTTGTATCATGGGAAACTTCCAAATTAGTATATGTCTACCCACTTAAGGCCTATTCTCGCCGTTCCCGGAGGACTCCACTTGAGGAGTCCCCGCGTTTTTGTTTGTCCTGGGGACGCACTCCCCGTATTCTCGCGAATCCCACGGACGGGGAATGCTCCGATTATCACCATCATCAAAAAGGACTCCCTTTTCGGAGGGGAATCAATTTTTGCTGGTGCTGGTGCAATGTAAAATTCATTAAAAACAATCGGAATAAATAAAACCAAAAATAAAGTGGATCCAGATTAATTTCGTTAACTGCATATTTTTTTTTCGAACAAAATCCATTTTGGAAGCATTCCTCGTGTTCTCGCTGTTTTCCATACGCGTGAGTAGGGGTGGAGCGACTCCCTCTATTCTCGCAGTTCCGCGAGAAGTCCTCGGGGAACGGCGAGAATACACCTTTAATCGTACTTGCGAACGGCAAGGCTATGTTGCCAAGCGCAAAAGTGGTAGTACAGACGGTTGCAGTCACTGCAATACCGATAACTCTGGGCCGCGCTTCACAGACTGCTGGACAAATCCAGAGTTTTCTACCATCTGCCATGCGAAACCCTTCCCGTTAATTCCCCTCTTGCTTATCACTGTTTTCGTACCCCCAGTGGCGACTTACGTGGTCTCTTAATCTCAGACTCCCTCTTTACAAAAATCCTTGTGAATCACTTTTATCTGAATTTTTCATTTTTCAGCGCCAGTCGAGATTTTTCTGGGTTGCCAGACAGTAACTTTGTTTTGCCTCAAGACGCGAGTGAAGAGGCGTTCAGCCACGGTGCGCAGTTGTTCTAAATTTTTCGCGGGAAAAACCAAGTAGTTTTACGCGAAGCCCGGCCAGTGTCGGAAAGCGCTAATGCGATTCTCTAATTTGACGAGCAAGTACGAGTTTACTACTTCCGGACCATTCTATCGTCAAAAAGCTATTTCTATTACTAGAAATAAGAGCTGTGCTTTACACCTGAATATTCCGTTTTCCTAGACCCTGCACCTTCTGAAAACCCCTCAGAAAAACGCTTGCTACGACCAAAGACCACCTTGATTCACGATAGCGCCCGTGGATCTGCCACCACAAAGCCAACAACCAAGAGCTCGAAGGTAAGACTTGCTATTCGTGAACAAACATCCAAACCCTTACCCTAGACTTTAAATCCTCTTGTGCCACCAAAGGCACCCGTGAATAGGCGCAAGTTCAGTCTTCTTTGGTGGGCTGCTGGTAGTGTTGGGCGATACTTGGATTTTTCGCATATATCGATATTTTCACATTCGATAATCGATATATCGATGTCGATATTTCAGTACCATGTTTTGCTATGATGTATGTCTCGTTTTGCCAAAATTTAAGGACAAATTGTCGTAAGATTGCATCTTGCATCAAATCAAACTTCGAATAAATAAAACCTGTATTACGAAAACCATATTTCTCTGATTTTGGATATATAAGTGTAATTTACGTTGGACTATTTACAATGATTATAAATGCACAAATATCGTTTTCGATTTTAACGTTTCGATAGCGATATTTGGTCCGATATATCGATGGATCGTTATGATATCGAATATCGCCCAACACTAGCTGCTGCCAGGGCATCCTAGCTCACACAGGTGGCAGATTTGCGCGTGTTTGCAAGAACCCTCTGGTAAGTGCGGTGGATCGTGTTGCGTGATCTTCCCCGTCGAGTTCTTCCTTATGGCTGCCAATTAAGATTTTTTGGCAACCTGGATTCGTCCATTTGAGAACCAGTGGTGCCACCCTCTAGTTCTGATAAAGTCGGTTGGCAGGTGAGGTGGCGAACATCCAGGTTGACACCCGTTGCCCCTAGGTAATATTTATGCAAAAAAACGTGACGTAAAAACATAACCTAATGATGACAAAAGTTTCGGAACATGGATACTCAAAACTTAAGAACCCGAACATGTCTGTATCAATACATAGTTCCCAGAACTTATGAAGCTACCCGAGAATGAATAAACCCCCCAACTTTATCGGGAATGCGCTATGAAAACAAAATTACATTACGGGTTTTATCGTAGTTTTTCTATAGTGCCTAATCTTTGGCCATAATCGGCCTGCGGTCAGCCCTTTCTCATCCGAATGGGGAGGTAAGTTCGAGCTGCAAGGCGACTGATAAGTCCTGCCGATCGAGTCTGGATTATACCCACAGTGGAAACAGTAATCTTTGGCAACTTCGTCGAACTGCCGATTTTCCTGTAACTACTGCGAATTCTTCTGTAAAATTGGTCAGTACACAATCCGTCCTTGCTGTTTAATCGTCTCTTCTGATCCATGATACTTAGCTCAGTGTTTTAACATGTCGTTTACATTTTCTATTCAAACCGTATTTTTGTTGCAGGCCGGGAGTGAGGGCCTTCGTCAGTCAACCGGGACGATCGTCAACGAACAACGTCGCCAGTCGTCGTCTAAAGAGCGGTTCGAGATAAGCTCACGAAGCGACACCACTCTTCTAATCAGAAAGAAAGATTCAGCCACAAATCCCTCCGAAACACCGTTGAACAATAAGAAGAAAAGAAGAAGGTTCAGAAATGTTTACCGCGAGCCGAAGAAACGACGCAACAAACATAAATCTCTCCCTATGGATCTAGGTCAGACCCAGTGTAAAACGGAAATCGCTGTGCTACAGGGCAACACAGCTCTGACGTCACAGGGCCGTGAGGATATAGACCTTTTAACGCCATCTAGAACCACGACGTTGACTCAGCACCGCGCAATAGTCGACATTTCCCACGAGTTTCTTGCGACCCCACTTGAAAACTACGATGACTCATGTGTACTCAAGTTCGAGACGAACAGCTCTGGTGCAGTCAAAAGAAACATCTTGGCCGAGCTTGCAACCCCCAAGAAACTAACTGTAATATCAACTGAAACGGAGAGATCCGACATGAACAAATCCACCGAATACTTCTGCCGTTTAACGGAAAAACAACCCTGTGGAAATGATGAAAACGCGATGCAAGGTGAACTGGTAGGAGAGGCATCTACAGTAAATGCTGCCGTAAAAGAAAACACCGGACAAATTTATTGCGGAGGAGATAACGCCCATGGGTACAACGTCTTGGAATTGTACGAGATCGTTGGCGAGCTTGTCACCGATTCTCCTTCCAACTCTTCACTTCGGAATACATCGCAGATTCCATGCGAAACGGGGAGACTGAATCCAGAGGAGCTCGAACCCAACGAGAAAGAATCTAACTGTGATTCGGGGTATGCTACTTGCACCAATAGTAATGACCAGTTTCAGCTCAAAGTCTTTCCTTCAGAAGACCTCTGGGTCAACGAGTCAACGATGCCGTGTCTATCAATGGAAAACCCGTTCAAGGGGTAAGTTGAAGTGTTTCTGGCTAACTAACTAGAGATACGCTCAAATATACCGAGAAAGAATTTAACGTCGATTCGGGTGTGCTTACTTCGTAAAAAAAAAAAAAATACAATACTATATCTTTAAAGGTCATCTGAATGAGGTCTAACACCCTAAATTGCCACGTTTACATACTGCTTACCATTTATCTCTCGAAAACCGGATTAAAATCGGATTAAGTTTCACCGTGCTATAATTTTCAGCCTTTTTTCCGACTTGTCTTGATCATAACGCTCGCCGTAACAGTTGTAACAGTCCATGCGTAACAGTCCATGTTGTAACAGTCCAGGCCGTAACAGTCCATGCGTTTATCCATCTATGCGCTGTTTGTCCATCCATGCGTTATCAACGTACGTTTATCCATGCGATAATGACAGTTTAAATATTGGCGCTAAATTTGTCTTGGGAGGTCGTAACGAATCGCCATAGGGAGACTTAGAACTTCAAGAGTGGATAGCGCCGAAATGACGGAGCGAAAAAATTCGTCTTCTCTGTACCGGTACTGTGAAGGACGATCTGAGGGGTTCATGGAAGTATGGTAGGATCGTTCAGGTGTCCTTTAAGTAAACATCCATGTCCTAGTTCCAAAGGGCATGAACTGCCTGCTGCAGAGCAGCCGGTCTTTGAACCACTCAGAAGCTTCAGTTAACATGCATTTTTTTTGTCGGTGAGGGCATGAACGAGCTGGCAGAGCTGCTGCGAGTCGAGCAAATCCGAGTCCGAGTCCTTGAAAAAGGCGTCTCGAGACGAGTCCAGATCCGAGTCCACCAGTTCTGGAAGATGGGCTGTCAAATGGAAAATACAAGGACTTTTTCTATACCGCTAGTTATACATAATTATTATTTGCTATAGTTTATTGAAGATTTTTAGTTTATTTTTTATTTTATAGTTTATTGAAACTTTTTAGCACCACGTGTTACCTCGAAACCTTGGACAGGTGACAGGGGCTAAATTGTCTAAACGAGCTGCCCAACTTGTTGATGTTGACTTCATCCGTAGTCGACATTACACAACGAGCAATAGAGCCCTCCCTCCCCCCAGCCATTTACACACGCACCCCAACCATTTACACACGCAGTCTCAACTATAACTTTGAAGGTTTGAATCCTGCAATTTCTACTTTTTCAGGAGTTCTGCTGACGACGACGAATTTTCCGGAATGTCGTCCGCTGACCCACCTGAACTTGTATGCTACCAGACGTCTGTAGAAGAAACACAAGGTGTCGATTTCCCGGTATCTCGGTCTGATGCGACATTCGGCGAAGATCTCGTGTACACAGTTCTATAGATTAGGTAAGATCTTTGCTTAAAGCACACGTCACAGTTGATACAGTTTATTTATTTATTTTTTATTATCACCAAAATTGGTAAGTCAATTAAGACTATTTGACAAAGCAACAAGGATAAGTCAGCTACATTTTATTGGAGCTATATTTCGGCCCGTCTTGGCAAGGGTCCTCTTCAGGCTCAAGCAGGAAAATGAACTGACTTCTCCGTTTTGCTTTGTCAAATATGATTCGCAGTCAGCTTGGGCTGAAGGAATATCTATCAATTAAGACTTGTTACTACAATACATTACATACATAAGGCACTAGAAAAGGCACTAGAAATATTCTAACATACGTGACCCCTTTGAAGTTATGTCGGGTTTTTCAAAAGATTACAAATTCGTCCGGGTTGTCTTTAGCCTTAACCCGATCGTTTGGCTTGAGGAGGAACACGTAAAGCTTACACAAACGGTATTTCTGACCAATTAACTCCGTGATCCGTGTCGACTATAGCCAACCACGGCAAATGCAAAAATCTATGTAGTGCCATTACGGTCGATAAAGATTATAAGTATTTCGAAATCTTCGAAATATGAACTGAACGATTAGGGAAATAGACTGGAAATAGAGTGAATTAGTAATAAGGTACGACACGTCCTTTAACAGAAGAACCTTGGCGTAAGGTGATACCCTTGAGTTGAGTCTATTTTTGTAAAATCCAGCTTTTCTGGTTTTCGTCAGAGAAAACTGAGAGAATAAATGGAGCCTGAAGAGGACCCTTGCCAGAAAGGCTGAAATATCGCTGTAATATATCGCAGGTGGCTTATCAATTTATCGTCATCGAAGAAGCTACCGTTGTCATCCCAGCTTGTACAAAGACATGCTTTCCTGTATGAATGGATATACAGGTTGGAATGACTGGGGTATCTTTCAGTATCTAGGAGGAGGTTGAACCTAAATAAGTGACGCATCAGTCCACTCAAGCTGAATTACTCGACAGCGGTCAGACCTTTTCGTGAGTTTGTACTTGAGTTTATGAAAACTAAATTTCAGCCTGCCTTTAAAGCACAAGTCATTTTCCAGTACATTTCCATTCAGATATTCGAACATGCGTTACTCTTGTAAAACTCGGCCGGGTTTTCCCAAACGGTACAAACCCGTCTTGGCTGTTTTCAGCCTCGCGCAGCCCTTTGGTTTCGATGAGAAACGCGGTGAAACTTCCATAACCGGCGTTGTTGACCAATGAGCTCATCAGGACCGTTAAGCTTCCGATCCGATCCAAAAAGCGCCAATCAAGGAGAATGATCGAATCAGTCTAGCGCCGTTAAGGTGGATAAACATTACACAGAGCGTGTTCCACCCTACTTACCGTAGTTACTACGCTAGTCACCGTAGTTACTACGCTAGGCTGGAACGCTCTTTTCTTTTTTTCGGTCAAATGTCAGGCCGCGGGCTGATCGGACCAATCACGTTACAGAGATGCGTAGTTACTACGCTCCCGAGCGTGGTAAGCAAATAGTTACTATTTTGAGAAGGTGGAACGGTCAGCGTAGTAACTTCTCGTGAGGCTGGAACGGAAATAGTAACTAATAGTTACTATTGTTAGAAGGGTGGAACACGCTCACAGGAAGTTTTGAATCTCTGGAGTGGGAATAAATGGAACGATTAGGATTCAAGTATTTATTTACGTACTAAAAATAACACAGCACTGGACAACTTAATTTACTGACCTAGAAGGAGAAGAAACTTGTGTAAGCCTAGCTAAACTACAACTTCAGCTTAAACTACAATATTAGAAGAAGGTTATTATACATTAAAAGGAATGCGAGGTTCTGGAACCGGTCCGGAGTGGCGACGGTCTCCCCGAGGCGGACAGACCGATAAAAAACACACTTCAGTCACACTCTCACCTTTATGCACTCGTCATTTTTGGACGGAATACTGGTAATAAATTTATTTTTTTCCCCAGGATTTCCCGGATGGACTGAGATGTGAACACTGCAAGAATGTAACCAATAGTGCTAATATGTGTGTGAGATTTAATTAGTGTGGCTTTGATGTAGTCTTTCATTGCGGTTTCAAATAAGGCTGTAGATGTTCAATTGGTTCGGTTGTTACTGCTTAGTCAAATTGTTAATTTTTGCGTGATTAAAAATGGTATGAGAAGTTTTCCCCGCTTTGATGTCTTCTCGAATGGCCATGGGACCGTTTGGACTAAAGTGTCCGAATTTCAACTGCAAATGAAAGTGAGGATCTATGATGATTTCTAACAAGAGCCTTCCGCTAGTATTATTTGTCGGCTATTTTCTTCCCCCTTTGTAAGTTTCTCCGGATCCCACTAGATATCGCGCAGACACGACAACAAGTAGGCCGTGCTGTTCTTCCCCCGTGCCCGTGGACAGATTAAAAAAAAAAATCATGATAATGGGCCGTTCCTATTATAAATATTTTCAGTCTTTTATGTAGGATCACTCGAACTCGGTACAGATTTCCAAAAGATCTTCGTGGTCTCAAGCTGGAACTTGGAACGACCCACGTCTGCAGGAGAATTGACCACCTTTGTCGCACCAAGAGCGATTTACGGTTACTTACAGCCTGTGTCCAAACTTTGAGTTTTTGATCCCAATCAAATCTTCGGCTTTTGCTTCATTCACTGAATAGCAACTATCGAGCAAAAAAAGATAATAAAAATAAAAGAATGCATTCCTAAAGCTTGTCAAGTTATGTCAGTAAAATAAAAGAATGGATTCCTAAAGCTTGTCAAGTTATGTCAGTGTTTACACGTTGGTATCCGAAACTCTAAACATGCCATTATTAATTATTCACTGATCCTTCGTTGTGCTTGTGAAAGAATTTGAGAATCCCGGCGTTGCGGAACTACGGAGTACAGAGACAGGCGATGAGCAAAGGGATTAGATAGCCTACTCTGCAGTTAACGAACCGACGGAAGAGAATGTTTGCGCTTTTTGGAATCCCCAAATGTAAGTGAAGGGATACGTATGACATCGCAAGTTGTTCGTCTTTCTGTCCGTCTGTACGCACGGTAACTCTCGAAGGGAATGAGATATGTTGATGCAACTTGGTGTGAGGATCCTTTGGGTCAAGAGTAAGGTCGAGTAAGGAGGGGTTTAAATTAAGGGGCATACAAAATATTTTTAAACAGCTAATGTGATAGTCGATTATGGGGTAAGAGACATGCTGAACACGATGGTGTAAACCATTTTCTCGCCGGACAGGTAGTTCGCCCGGAACAAACCGGAAAGTTTGTTAAAAGTAAACTTTTTATTTGAAGTTGATTAGTTGGTCGATTTAGGGGTAAGAAGGCATACTGAACACTTGAGTGAAAAGCACTTTCTATCGGGACAACTTGTTCGCCCGGAATCCGGCCAAAACCGAAAAAAAGTAAAAGCAAAAGTTTTATTTGAAGTTGATTAGATGAAAGATTTAGGGGTAGGCCTAAGAAGTGACGCTGAATCTGTATATGGCATTCATTTTTTACCCGGACATATAGTTCGTCCAGAATCCGGTTGAAACCAGATTTCTTTTTCAGGTTAAAGTTTTATTTGAAGTTGATTAGATGTTCCTTATAGGGATAAGGAGGTACGCTGAATTCGTTTCCGAACTTTCTTTTTTTTGCTGGACAAGTAGTTCGCTCGGAATTCGCCGAAACCGGAAATTTGGCAGAAGTAAAGCAGGAAGTGTCGATCAGTATCGTCAAAATAGATATGGCTTATAGAGGTATACCTGACCTTGGTTTTCTCAGATGATTAGCCTGGCGAAGACTGGATTTGGCGAAGACAAGACCCAGTTGTCTGGATCAAATATTAGATTTTCGGGATCCCATCGAAACCTTTGGTCTTGTTTCACTATTTATGACACTTGGCTAGAAGAAAGAGCTTGCACTCATCGCGAAACAGAGAGTAAACTTGGCGCAAGAACATCATATTTTGCCGTCAACTTTAAATTAGGCAAACAAAAAGAAATGTTATGTTTACAAATTTGACATATAAGTTTCGAACGCAGCATTTGCCAAGAAAAGCCCCACTCATCGTCTATACACGTTACGCAAGCAGTCGTGCGTTGGGCCGTTTCGATGACGTTGGGTAACACATGGCCGTCGGCCGTGTAGTAAAGAGATTGCCTCGAATTTTCCTGAATGAGCGTCTTCGTAAGATAAGAGGAAAATATGCAACCTTCATAGAGCTGATTGAACGTAGTCCCTATTGTCCTTTGTACTTTAAGCCTTGAAGCAGACGGTGGAGCTAACCTTGTTTCGGCATGCCAACGTTCTCTATAATAAATGGACATATTTGCGGTGTGCTTGAGAAAGTCTTCTGGCATCTATTACGGCCTTTCATTCCATCCGCCCGTTCTTCTTACGCTTACGTAAAAGCACCGGGAAATGTTCACGCGGCCAGCCACCTATTTAACTTGATTTATTCCACTGCATTTGAGAGCGTATGGTGTAGATCGCTTCTGGCCATGAGAAATATAACCTTGATCAGCTCTTGATCTCTATGTTTTGGTAAACAGCTGTGCCATTTCACCCGGAATGTAGATTGTAACCACTTGGTAGCGTGATCAGTAGAAGTCGAGGCGGATTACTGGCGGCGAAGGTGACAAGGTATAATCCCGGTAAGATATTGCTATTTGACAAAATAAAATATTTTCATAGGAATTCTCTAGAGTAGGTTATGAGTACGATGCATGATGCTCTACGTTAGTATTTGACAGGGTGTTTTGTTTCATAAATTCATTCGACTTTGAGCGTAGTAGCTCAAATTTGTATGAAGCGGTATAACCTTGAGGAGGTATAACCTTGAAGACGAAGTACAAAAAGGACGAACAGAACAACTAAGGCAACGATTAAGGCAAGGCAAAAAACAACGATTTGCAGCTTGAGTAACAACAGCAGAGAATTAAAACAATGTCCAAGAAAGACACATGTTGGATACAGAGGCCTACCGGGTATCAGTTGGGTCCTTAAATTTTCCGTACAGGTAGTTCTACTCTCCTATGTAGTATCTGGTATATCGATACTTCAGACATACCGCTGATTTTTCGATGCAAAATAGGTACCGGGATGTTTTGAACACTTCCAACGAGAAAGCTGCGAATCAGGGACTGAAAAAAAACTTCACACTGTAAGAGATAATGCTCTAAAACACATCTTGAAACAGGCAGTGCGTTAGTTATGAAATTTGTTGGTTAAACATTTCTAATTGAACCTATTATTCAACTGCTTGAATTTTGAGTACATTAACCTTGCCATAACGCACTTCGTAGCGAATAAGGTCCGTTTTAGATCTGTTATGCTCCGCTTCTGGTTGATTTGGTTGAATTGTCTTCTACTGTATTGTTTTCTATTAATGTCGGTTCTGACGGATGACTCGGTTAGAAAAAAAACATCGTACGTTCTAAAGCCATAACTGGGATTGACAGTCAATCAAGTGGCGCCTAGATAACAGTCTGGTTAGTATTAACATTATATTTTGGAAAGGTCGTTTGATCGAACCTATGTGATTTGACTACTTGAGTTTTAAAGTTTAACTGAAAAGCCAACTAATTTCTGTGTCATTTAATTGGATACACTGAATAATTAGGATTCTGCAAAAGGATTTTTTGATTTTCCACTATCTGCTCTAACTATGAGGCTCAGAATTATCTCCAGCCGTCCCCACAGCGTAAATTCTACTATGACGCGGGAAATTTTAATCTTAACACAAATGCGGCTTTTCAGTGGGCAGTGGTGAGGTTGGTGAAGATTGCTTAGTGCCTGAACAAAAATAAAATGATAAATCCTTCTCGTAAGGCATACAGCAAAAATACAAGCGCATAGAGGCACCACAAATCACACGGAAATTCCACTATTTGAAAATCGATTATTCGTGAATAGCGGAACAACGAAGTAACTCATTTTCAGCGGGTCTTCAAGCCAATTTAAGTGAATACGTGATGGGTAACTAGATTGTCCTATCTAGCCCTTTTCGGTTAAACTTTAAGGGTAGAAAAAACGTTGTATGATACAGAAACTAACTTAATCCGCCATAGTTTGGGTTGACAAGAAGTTACGCATGAGGTAATAGTTCTTGGTTCTTGTGACTACTAATACTATGTTTTCTAGATTTCGATAAGCACAAACATTGGTCGTGTTTTGTGTTGGTGCAGGCCAAAGCATGGAAAAATCCGCCCTGAAGAAACAGTGCCCGCGATGTCAGCGAACGTTCCAGTACACCCTTGCTATGCGGAAGCACCTGAGCAAGTGCTGGGCAGAATGTGGAAAAGGGACTGTTGAAGTCACCGTTTCAAGTGGCCAAAGTACCTCATATGAGCCAACGGCAGACGAAAGGGCTGAATACATTGACCTCGACACCGCCCTCGACTTGGCCGACGCAAGGGAGGACCCGTACACAGGTCCAACCTCATTTAGGTATTTTGAGGAGGAAAAAACGAAGATAAATATTTATGCAAGCGAGCCGCTTCCAAACAGCCGGCTTCCAATCGTTCCAGCTTCTCGTACGCTGAGGAGTATGAGTTACGAAGACCGTGTTGCTTTAGGCAGAAAGCTTGAGCGAATCCTGGAAGCAAGTCGTCGTGACGACGACCAGTTTGATCTGCAGGTACTCACCGTACTGCAGTCATGCAAGGAAAGGGCTTCTTATCTTAGGCTGTCTTGTCTGATATGCCAGCGACGGTACAAGTATAAAACAAAGTTTAAGCAGCACTTAGTAGAAGGCCTTCTGTCAGGATGTATGAAGTGGAAGAATGACGGAGAACAGATAAGCAGTGAAACTGATGAAGAACCTGAGGTTCCGTTCATTTTGAATTCTTTTCTTGGTGATCTTGATGCGTGCTCACTCTGTGACCACCGTCCACTTGCTGGACATCCTCACAAGCTCGCGCATATGATTTCTGACATAATGCGGTCTGGTGTTCCTCAGTCCGTATCCATAAAATGGGTCGTCGGCAGACTTGGGCCTGCTGCATCGCTGAAAGAAATTGAGAAGTACCTTCACAATTGCTCCCACACAGAGCTTGATCCACTGTGTTTAGAGGAGCAACTTTATCCAGTGATTGAGTATCTCCGTTGTGAGAAACTGGCCCGCTCCGATAAGAACAGAAGCCTTAGACGACCGCCTCCGTGTAGAGCGGCTGTTAGTAGATCTAAATCCGTGCAGAACCTACGAAGCTATGAGCGCAAATCCTCGTCTTCTAAACAGACACCAAGCAGGGCCAGCGTCACCGAAGAAGCTGCGGAACCGTCTAATTTTGACCCAATACTGGACAAGGAGTTCGCTGCAATTTTACTTCAGCAGCAGTATCTGACAACACCACCGCTTCACCATTACCACCCAGATATTTACGGTGGAATTTTTGAACAGCAGCCGCAAGAGTATACCACCAACTCGTCTCAGCAAGAGCACTGGTGGAACACCGAGGAGGAAATGACCGACGAGTTTATTATTTCCAAACTGGCGCCACCTGCCGGAGATGATTTAGCTGAAAACTGCGACGTGTCGGCGGATTCAGGTTCCAGCTCGAGATGTCACAGTTCGGACCAGCTTCATCTTCAGCTCCTTGCTGTAGAGCATACGCCAAGCTGGGACTGGTGGGCTGTGCAACTGGATGCGGTTTCCGACAGTTAAGTCCCATAGTAATATATTAAGTCGCCCAGCCCACAAAACGCAGAAAAGTCCAATAGTAATTTATTAGGTCGCCCAGCCCACAGAACGCAGAAAAGTATTAAGTCGTATTAAGTTGCCCAGCCCACAAAACACAGAAACACGGACAAAAACAGGAACGAAACGAGAAAAAAAAATGGAGCATTTTTCCCTAAGGCGGTGTCGTGTTCACCCGAGCGAAAGGGTCCGCAGTTTAAAGCGCTCGTAGTATCTTCTTTGACTGGTTAACATCAGTTGTGAATGTAAACCAGTCAAAGACAAATGATACTACGAGCGCTTTAAACTACGTGCCCCAATGCGCGAAGCACCGTTCGCTCGAGTGAACCACACCCAAAAACTCCGACTTCGCAAATCCCATCTTTTTTGTAGAGCCTATGGCCTACTTTTTTCCTTGAGATAAGAATGATCATAGACCCTTGGAAATCACGAGAGTCTATCGTTTGATAAAAAGTATTTTATTTTTAACTTGGCTGTAATGATTCGCACTTTAAAGGCGCTAGATGTTCATCTGTAAGCAAAAACCCTGAGACAAAAACGATAATAGGCCCTTGGGGATCATTAATATATATCGTTTGGTCAGAAGTATTTTTTCTTTTTCACTTTTCGGTTAGGATGCGCACTTCAAGGGTGCTAGAGATAAATTTTTTATGCAAATACTTGTGGCACAAATGATCATGGGCCGAAATGTAATGTTTGATCTAAAGTAGTTTGGCTTTAAACAAAACCCTTGAGGCACAAAGGATATGGGCTCATGGGGATCATGAAAATATTTATTTTGCTTAGTATTTTTCTTACTTTGCGGTCAAGATTGGTACTTTAAGGAGTAGTCGGATTTGGAAAGTGGATATTTCTAAGCCAATCTTGTCAATATTACGGCCAAGTTTCATCGTCCTAGCTCATCTGGAAGTACCTTAACTCGCGATCACTAGAATTCCGGACCCCCCCCCCCAACTTCCCCCATAGTATCCCCCCCCCCAATAGTTTTCGGATCCGGTCCGGACATGAAGAGGTCACCAGAGACATGTCCTCTGTTCAGTTATTAAATTTCAATCGAATCCGATCACCCGCTCCGGAGTTACGCATGACTCAATATTTCGGATTCCCCCTCCCTCCACTCCCCCCACGATTATCGGATCGAGGAATTTTTATTTCCAAGTCAGTTTGATCGGGTCCTGATATGCCTGCCAAGTTTCGTCCTGAAAATCCCCAAAACAGCCATCACCGGGATACCAGGACACCCCCATCCACTCACCCCCCAAGTGTCCAGGTGTTCGTTCTTCGCAGCAAGTTTCACTCCGATCCCTCCACTCTAACCGTTTCTCGAGATTTCCAGCGTTCCCCCTCCCCAACTCTACCATAGCTGTCGAATCCGGTCCGGACTTCAAATGGGACATCAGAGATATGTCGTCTATTAACTTATTAAGTTTCATTCCAATCCGAACACCCGCTCGAAAGTTTTACACTACTCAATTTTCCGGATTCCCCCGCCCTCCACCCCCCCCCCCCCTCAGATGGTCAGATCGTAGAACTGATTATTTCCAAGTTAGTTTGGTCGGGTCCCTGGCACGCCTGTCAAGTTTCATCGTCCTAGCTCATCTGGAAGTACCCTAACTCGAAAATGTGACAGATTGATCGACCGCCCGACCGACAGACGGAATTGCGATCGGTATATGGCACTTGAGCCAGAGGCTGCAAGTGCCATAAAAACCTGTCATCTGCTTCCAGATTCTCGAGTCTGATCCGGTACTCGAGAGTTGACCCTGTTCAGGCCGCGATATTTTGCTGAAATACCTGCTATGGAGGTAAAAAGATGAATTGCGATGTTGAATAGAAAAGAAATTCTTGAAAATTAGAGGTCACCAACTGAAAATCGGCAATGCGAGCTAAAGAGAATAACAATAATAATAATAATAATTGCAATAATAAGGCTTTCGCGGATACTCATAAACGTTAGCCGTTTTGTTGGTCATTGTTCGTTTGCTTTTGTTACCGAAGAAGTTTGGTATCAGCCTAAAGAACTGCTAGCAAATGTAAGTGTACGTGCAATAGGTATTAAAAGAAAAGGAATTTGTTCTGTGCGAAAATGCATAACCCAACTCTCTTTTAGCCGTTGTGATAATACCGAGACCGGGCATACGAATGCGAACGTTTTGCCGCTAATAGAAGTGGATCCTTCAGAAAGGCCTCGCAGCGTATACGGCATTACTTGTGGAACTACCCCACCAACGAGTGAAATAGACATTGGGAGCTTACTCCTGTTGATTTAGGTAAGTTAAAGAAAGCGTTTGTTATCAATCTAGAAATAAAAGAAGAAGGCACCATTGTCATCATTTAAGGCAAAGAATACCTGCAAAGAAAGTGACGTCGAGCGGAGATGACAGTCCCTCAATCCCCGCAGGCGTACTTTCGCCGTCTCCAGCGACCCCCATAGCGGAGTATCCGAATTTTTATTTGTTCAATGGGCTGAATTAAAGGGAAATGCGAGGGGTCGACGACTCTCATTTTTGATGTACACCATTCCGGAATAACGGAATAATCCTGACCATTCCGGATTATTCCTGACCATTCCGGATTATTCCTGACCATTCCGGATTATCCTTCGGGACGTGTTCACCATTCCGGGAGAGTCGTCGACCCCTCGGGGAAAATGCTCTGATTGTCATATTTTTTCGATTGAGTTGGGAGTCGGTTTTGGGGAAAAACTGCTTTCGTCAGATCTTTGACAAACTTACTTGTAGGGTCGGTTAAAATTAAGAATTATGATCTTTTCTTTGTTTGCCTGACGAAAAAAAAGTAGGTATATTGTAATTATGAATGTCGTCGTCGAAGAAATTTAAGATAAAGTAAACCATTATAGACGATAGACCTCCAGAGAGAACTTGTTACGCTGGATAAGGCTGGCACGGACGAATATTGGCGCATATCCAAACACAGTGCATAATGCAGATATTAATTTTATTCTCCCGGTTTCTTTCCCGAATAGCTCCAAGGAAAGAACCTGTGGACCAAACTCGTACATGTCTAATTTTTTCTTAGATTTTTCTTAGACATTCAGTCTACTGATATAATACTTTATAACAGAACGAACTTTCACAGCACTGGACCGCCGAACTAAAAAGACTCCTGGAATTCTCTAGCATAACATATTTTTTGCAGGAGCTACAACATGGCCTACAGCATTCTCGCAAGCATGATCCGACCTGAGGATGGGCCCTATTCGAAGTAGCCAGTCAATTAGCTTAGTAAATCTTATTTAAAATGTCACCGTCTACTGTAGTTATTAGTTGTAGAAGTCTAGTCAGTATTTAGCATGTGTATCATTTCTTATGATCTGTTAAACAATTAAATGCTTACCTAAGTCGCGAGTGGTCACTTGGTTTGGACTTCAGCGCCATCTTCTAAAATACTAAACTGCGTCTGTCGAGTTCGTTAGCTAGCGCTGTATGTGCCAGAATGGCTCGACATTTTTGCAGAAGAAGTGGGAGTTGTGTTTCAAGTTCAACATGCGTCATGCTGCTTTGTTTTTGTTGTTTGGCTTATTTGAATTCTAAGTTGGCTAATTTTTTTTAGAGGAAAACTGATGTAAAAAAGAGATTAGAACAAGACTACAATGACAGGTATTAGTTGCGTTATTGTTAAGCAGTTTTTTTGCTTACACTGTAGCCTGTAAATAGTTACGTTTTTTGCCTTCATCCAGTTAACCGACCTACAAGATTTCCCACTATAAGTTGTTTTCTTCCTTCGGTTAACCGACCTAAGTTTTTATAAGCCTTTTTTTTTGCTCTATTCGCCAGCCGTTCGCCGGTCGGTTAACCGACTTGGAGCCTCAGCTGGCCTCAGCAGGCGGGAGTTCCATCCAACCGACCTAGGCTCTGTCAATGACAATAGTGGCAAATAGGTAGGTTAACCGACCTACGGAGAAAAGGCAAAAAATGCAACTAATGATAAGAAAAAAGTCACAATCAAACCAAGAATCAGCAAGATTGAATTGGATTGTATACAGAGCTAGAGAAAACAGTCAGAAAACAAATACATAGGCTATGGCAGTCTATTACACACTGATTACACACCCCTGACTTTTGGATACACTATGCCAAATTCGGTACTTTTTTCTGCACTATCTGCAGCACAAATTGTGGGCCACGCACTTCTGAGTGTTTGAAGCGGAAACATGATTGTGTGCCAGTGGTGTGCCACACAGGCTACACAGTCAAGCCAGAAGTTGAAACTCGCGGAAACACCATTTTGTATCTTTAATGGTAGGCTAGTTTCAAATGCCTGAAAATAAAAATAAAATTCAGATAAATATAAATTTAGGCTCATATCCTTACCATTGTGCGCAAAAAGGGTCTTCAGTTTTTATGTTTATATGCTTGATTGTTGATAAAGTACTTACTGTAGTTAAGTTTATTGTTTAACCTTTTTTTGCTGCTAGATTTGAATTTCAAATTCAAGCCACAAAATTGAATATTAGCTTGACAGTTGTGTGTCTAATTTAAGCCACACAAATCTTACTGGTTGCAGAAACACACTTGTGGGCCACTCCAACAATGGAGAATATACTGTTTTTGAGCCATAAACACTTTACGGGATCACGGAGAAATGCCTTTAGCGTTTGGCATATGCTGTGCCAATTAATGTTGGATAGGCTACCATACCCTATAATGACCCTATTTTGCTGTAGGTTTTTCTGTTATCCCTGAAGAGTAGTGCACTTTTCCCAGATAGGCACTATCACTATGATCCAAAATGCAATAAACCTTGACAGGGTTAGTGCTTGTTTTTCATAGGCCTACTGGTTTACCACTGGAAATTATTATTGCAAGTGGATCCCCAACAAAGTGTTTAACAGAAAGCATAAATAAAAAAACATAACTTTCAAAATTTGAATATAGTTCAGACTAAAAGTCCAAATAATAAAATTAGATACTTTATCAAGCAAATTGGCATAAAACAGAGCCTGAAGATCCATCTAGTACAAAATGATAAGGATTTAGGCATAAGCCCGAGGTTCTGTTAATTAATATTTCATCTGGAATATATTCTTATTTTCAGGCAAAAAAAAAGACAAGATGGCATTTCTGCCAGGTACAGCTTATGGGTTGAATGTATAGCATTTACTTGATTTCCGGGTCAAACACTCAGCAGTAGGCTAACATAAGTGCTGCAGAAAAATACCTTATGCAGAACTCACAATATCTGCAGGTTTCCTATCCCCTACTCCACCTCACATTAACTCTGATTGGCCCTCATTTCCTTCTGAGTCATCTTTCATTTTAGCACTATCAGAAGTATCTCACCAGACGGCTCAAAGTTCAAAGCACAACTCTTACTATAAATGATCTTTTCCCTATGAAATGGATCAGAAAAAATGTTTTCGAATATACCATTACTTTCCGCCTGAAATTAGCAATTTTCTTGTTAGCGCTTGTCGATTGTGTCCAGCCTTCCTGCTCTCCGATGCTGCAGCTGGGCGCAAAACATTTGAAAATGGAATGCGCTGTGGTAAAGAAAAGTGGGAAAATTAAGCAAACAGAAGAAGTAATAAACACAAGCTTCTGAGATCCTTATGTGTGAAAGTGTTGTCAGGGACGTTGAAGATTCCGGCAAAAGTTTTGTTGTGTGACCGGCAAAACTTGGCAAAAAGCGTTAAAAATTCATAGGCACTAAACGAGACAGTGGAGAAAGGTGGGGATTTTAGAAGCTTATAATTCTGTATGGGAGTTATGTATATTATAAAAAGCAGAATAAGCGAGAGGGGTCCTTTAAGAATAGTGGATCCTGGCAGATCATCCAGTTATTAATGACAGAATAAAAAATGAGCTCGAAATTTCATGCGCAGGTATCGTTCAGATTAAACCACCCATGTGTCTGTCAAATTGTCTTGTTGTCAAAATCATGTTTATTTTCTATAGTATTTGTATGTCACTGGATGGATCAGTTGGAGATTGCATCTTATCCAGTGAAAAGTGATATGTTTACACAATAATCAACAGTGCATAACAATATATTTTGACACTGGGAGCCGGAGGTATACTACTTTACACTTTGACACTGAATTATCAGTGTTTGGTAACTATACTGATCCTTTAAATTGCTGGAAATGTTAATCTTACTCTTTCTTGTTTGTATAATCACATTCTTGTAAAAAAAAAGGTTTCCTTCGAACTGTGAGTTTGAAGGCTTCAAAGTGTTAACACAAAAATCGAGTCTCGCATCCCATTGGTCGATTATGATGCATCATTAAAAAACCAACCACTAGGAAACAAGATTCATTTTTGCAGTAAAAGTTTGAACCCTTCAAGGACTCACTTCTGACAAAACTTTTCTATACAACAGTGATCCTGGAACAATGATAGAGCCAGGATATCCTTTCTAAAATTTACATGCTCATAATAATTAGGTACCAAACGTCTTTAATTCTGTCTAAATTTGAGACTTTACCACACAATCTTAAAGTATTTTATTTTGTTTGGGTAGGCTGCAATATCTCTATCTGAAAAATCCGCCACAAAAAATAATTGTCTACAGAGCCACCATGAGCTGCATTGTTTACTACTGAGAAATTCGTTTTCTTCAATAACTAGCAGCTTTCGTATGCACATTGGCTAAAGGAAAAGTACAAGTTTGAATCAGCTGACAAACAAGAAATGATAGCATGGGTGCTTTAATTGGGTATTCAGTTTTGAGACATGTTGAAAATAGTTAGGCCAGCTATCTGCATTAGTAGCTGTGGGTATTCTGAGTCGTGGGCATTTTGAGTCGTGGGCATTTTGAGTCGTGGGCATTTTGAGTCGTGGGCATTTTGAGTTGTGGACACTGTGATCGTGGGTATTATGAGTGTTAACCGTTAGAGGTACTGAATTCAAAGCTTGGCTGTCTGTGTACCCAGCAGTTCCGATTTCCTGTTTCGAATTATGTCAGCTAATGTGAGTAGAACGGCATTTGATTTAGGGTCCGTCGGTCGAATGACGCCTTCGAGAACATCGTCAGGGGATATTTTGAAATTCTCAAGTAAAAAACGAACCCAGAAACATTTCCAGGAAGGTATAAACATGCGTCATTCGCTTTTTCGTTAAAAAAAATGTTTGATACCAAAAAAATTTAAAAAAAGTATGAAACTGAAAATATGTATCGGGAATGGTTTCTGTAGGCCAAAATAGCCCCTAAACATGTTTTGCAAGCTACAGTTAGTCCGATTTTGTTTTTACTTTTAAATGTTTGATACAAAAAAAAGTAAAAAAAAAGTATTAAACTGAAAATAAGTACCGGAAACGGTTTCTGTGGGCCAAAATACTAAAGTACGTTTTGGAAGCTACAGTTAGTCCGATTTTATTTTTACTTTTAAATGTCTTTAAAAAAAGATAAAAGTGCAAAAAGAGATTTCGCACTCTGCTAGCACTGTAGATTTTGATATGTTATAGAGAATTTGTTTCTGATCAGGACAGTGTCAAAAACATTTGTATTGCAGTTTGTTCCAGGTTAGGCTATAAACTCCCGTAGATTGACTGTAGGCTACTAGTAAGGATCAGCCGCCATCTGCAGTGTTAATTGTTTAATAATCTTTTTTTTTAGGTAGTATCATCAAAGGAGTGTAAGCCTACAAGATCAGGCTGTCATTCCAGGATGGTCTTTTGTCAGTTAGCCAAAATCAAAGATACCCAATGGAATCAGTCAGCGACAAAAGCAAGAGGACAACTCCAAGGGCTGGATTAGTGGAAGAAGGTATGGGTACTAATGTAGATAGGAGTAAGGCCCGACTTCCAGGAGTAAGGGTGTCTTCTATTACCTGTACTTTACTAGAGCGTTTCTCTTCCCCTTTATTTGGGGTCAGTCTGACCACTGCCTAGTATAGTGTTCAGTGATGAAGGTCACTTCTTTTAGCCAGATAAAATAAGGTACTTCAGTCCTTATACCTTAGCCATGTTTTTTTTTTTTTTTTTTGACAAAGTAAGTTAATTGTCCAAGTGAACCGTGCAGAGTACCATCTTCTTCTTGTCCTAGCTGCGCATCACCTGGCGGAAACCAAGTGTGTTAAACTTAAAAGGGGGAGAAAACAGGCTCGTGGAAGCTCTTCTGAATAACAGAGTCGCTGATGGGACCTTGTTAGAGCTGTTAATAGCGTCATATGGATGAGCGTCTGCCTGATAAGCGTCTTGCTTTAGGTGGTCGACAGTTTGGAATATCATCCCCTATCGTTCGTGAGCATTCCTGTACTTACTTGTACTTGTGTCGGGATGGAAGCTGTGAAGCTCTCCCTGGCGATGGGGGGGGGGATACAACTGAAGAGACAGATTTGCAGCACAAGTGCCACAGGAAGCTAATCTTTAGGCATTTTTACGCGACACAGTTGTGGGCCACACGAGTCTTTGTCGCGGAAACACAATTGTGTGCCACACAGTCGAGCCACAAGTTGAAACTCACGGAAACGCCGTTTTGTCAAGTTTTCGGGCCGTAATTTCAGTTATCTGAAAATAAAAATAAAATTAAGTTAGTATCTCAATAAATAAATCTTCAGGCTTTCGTCCTTACCATCGTGTGCAAATAGGACCCTCAGTTTTATGTCTATATGCTTAAGAAACTAGTTAATTTTCTTGTTTTGACATTATTTGCTGCTAAATTTGAATTTCCTGCCAACATCGATCCACAAAATCGACAATCACCTCGGCAGTTGTTTGTCGAATTCGAGCCACAAAAATATTGTTGGTCGCGGAACTACGCTTGTGGGCCGCACTAAAGACCAAACACTCTTTTCAAGCCACAATTGACCGCAAACTGTTTGTGGGAGCACGGAAAAACGCCTTTAGTTTAATTAGAGCTGTTTGAACACTCTAACACGCTTACCCGAACTTCAGGCAATGGCTTTACTCCTTTTTTGTAATCTCAGCAGCGTGGCCTTCCTTGTCTTTGTAAGATCACGGCAGTTTTTCTTCAGACAAGTTCCACACGGGATTTGCAAATTTTGAAGATTCATTTGGGTGACGTTTCTTGTTCTTCCCGAGATTCACTGGCGTGTTTTCGACTGACCTGGTATCCATTTCCTATTTGAGAGCTAGTACTGAGTTTCAGGAGGGCGGGGCGGGACTTAGGGTCGGGCTTCACTACCCAGACGCCCCAGAATCTGGGGTCCGGATTATGTCAAGACGGTCCCGACGGAAATCAAATCAAATGTCATTATTGAATTCAGTTTTTTCTTCAAAACACTCCTACGGACGAAGCCGAACATTGGATTTTTCGCAATGCATATCATGATAATCACATAATTAAAATACACTATGTCTAGACAACTTCGTCGTCTTCGGACTGTCTCAATGTAAAATCATGTGCAGTTATGGTGTCATAATATTTACAGTTAAACAGGAGTTCAGACAACAAACAAAACATAACTGTTCATGTGGAAGTATCGTAGTGGAGTGTGCGTGAAATAAATTAGTAAAATAACAGAACAAAACTCATTGGTATTTGACGTCGGAAAAGGGTAACTTTGAAACAGGCTGAGTAACAGCTCGTGCCGGCCTTGACCTGAGAGGGGGAAGAATTTCCCATAGTCCAAGGCTCTCCAATGTTTTTCCACGGGAGATGACAACTTGTTGTGAACAAGACATTTAGCTCTTCTTGGGCGAAGGTGGGATGAGAAGGGCCGACACAGTAACAGGAGAGGGCTGTTAGGCTGCTGATCCTTGAAAATACAGTAGCCTAGAGCAGTGGTTCCCAAACGGTGGTACGCGTACCCAAAGGGGTACGCGAGACCCTTGCAAGGGGTACGCGAAGGAACCAAAATCGGTTTAATCTGTAGCTTCAAACCCTCGCCTCACTCATTTTTGATTGCCGAAGCCTATAATACTACCAGCAGAGGCATCACTAGCCAAAATGTTTTTTGAGGGGCAAGGTAATTTTACTGACTGGCAGGTCATTTTTACCGACTATTTTTCATAAAAAATAACTGTTTTTAAGAAAAATTCTTTTTAAAAGTCTGGCCGACCACTTTGGCTGGAGGGGGTTTCCCCTAGCCCCCCCCCCGCGCGGGACGCCTCTGATTACAAGCCTCAGTGAAAGTCAATAAAATAATCTTGATTCCAAAACAGCTAGCCTACTGCCGTATAATCTGTTCCTGTATCAAACAATATTGTTCCAAGAAGAATCAAAGACACTGCAAGTGAGATTGTCATTCAGGTTGCGAATTGAGCTAACGAAAACGTTTGCGATGCAGCTTGATGAAAGCACGGAGAAAAACAAGACCAAAGGTTCCGATGGGATCCCAAAAATTTAATATTTGATCCAGACAATTAGGTTTTGTCTTTGCCAGATCCAGTCTTCGCCAGGCCAAACAGCTAACCATTAAGAAATCCAAGCTCAGATATGGACTCAGCATGTGCGTTTACCTCTATAAGCCGATCGAAACGATACTAGCTTACTGTGAATTTTGCGGTTCTGGCGAAATTCAAGAACTACTTGTCCGGCGAAAAACTAAAGCTCAAAAACGGATTCACCGTATCTCCTTACCCCTATATCCAACATCTAATCAACTTGAAATAAAAATTTAACTTTTAACAAATTTTCCGGTTTTGACCGGATTCCGGGCGAACTACTTGTCCGGCGATAAAATGGTTTTCGGATTCTTGTTCAGCATGCCTTCTTACCCTTACATCAAACATCTAATCAACTTCAGATAAAACTTTAACTTCTAACAAACTTTCTGGTTGTGGCCGGATTCCGGACGAACTACTTGTCCGGCGAGAAAACGGTTTTCATATTCTTGTTCAGCATGCCTTTTTACCCCTATATCGAACATCCAATCAACTTCAAATAAGACTTCTACTTTTAACAAACTTTCCGGTTTTGGCCGGATTCCGGACGAACTACTTGTCCGGCGAGAAAATGGTTTTCATATTCGTGTTCAGCGTGTCTTCTTACCCCATAATCGACTATCACATTAGCTGTTTAAAAAAATTTTGCTTGCCCCTTAATTTAAACCCCCTCCCCCACCCCTAAATGTAAAGCTACAGGGCCCATCTACGAACTCGACCTTACTCTTGACCCAAAGAATGCTCACACCAAGTTTCATCGAAATATCTCATTCCCTTCGAGAGTTATCGTGCTTACAGACGGACGGACAGACGGCCAGACGGTCAGACGGACAGACGGACGGACAACTTTTGCGATGTCATAGGTATCCCTCCACTTACGTTTTGGGATCCCAAAAACCAAACACAGAAACAGGCGGACTGTAAAAATTAATGCTGTTTATGATGTCGAGCCGAGATTTGACAAAATTTTGGCTACACAGCAGCCTCGAGTGTTTCATTGATTTTGTATATATTTCTAATAAAAATCGTCCTTTTCACATTCTGAAAAAGAGGGTACGCAACCTTTTCGAACCTTGATTAGGGGTACGCGGTATGAAAAAGGTTGGGAACCACTGGCCTAGAGTATGCTTTTTTGAATACTTCACTGAGCTTTAGACTACTTTGATTTTGTTTTTTGTCTCTTAACGCAATCGAATAAATATAATAAATCAAGGGCTTTTTTATACTAAGAAAAATTAACCAACGAGAGAAGTGTTTCAGCCTTCTTTTCACTTGAAGAATGTAAACAGATTCCTTTTCTGTGATATGCTTTTTCTTTTTTTTTTCAACCATCGTAGCAACTTCTGTAGAAAAGTTTTGGGCCACGACTCCTCCCTGACTCGGTGACGTTAATTACTCTATAACGTCACCTACTCTTCCCAAAGCAAAAAACAATCTTACAAGAAATCACCATTTCAATTGTTTAAACTGTTGTAGCCTATGAATTTCCCATTACCAGTCTAAACAATTTTTTAAATCATTTCTACCATAATTCTTATTAACTCTTGTTTTCGTGAATAATTTGTATACTTTTTTTCGTGTCCGCAAACCCGTGAATCATCATATCTACAAATATAAATTTGAACCGTACCCAATTGCTACAACCCATCTCCACCAGACACACAACCACGAAAACTACAAATACTTTTTAAAGTCCACAATTCAAACGGCAGTATTTAAATTATGACCCATATTATAAATTCTAATTAAAAAAAAAAAGATTTTTTTTTTCTTTCTGAGAAATTAATCTTAAATTCCATGGGTACTTCTTGCTGTTTCTTTTAATGTTCTTTTTCTTCTGTTGGGATATTCGGACAGTCATCGAAGTATTGTAAGACTAAGGCAATTCTCTAAACGTGGTCGTAAGAGCGTGAAAATGCAACTGAGCGAAAAAATCAAAATAAAATGTGATAAAAATGAAATAGTTATAAAATTGATAACCTTAGGATATTGATCATTTCCCTAAGTAACGTAAGGCTTATCTGTAAATGTGCGAGTCCTTTTGTTTAACGTATATACGGCCACTCCTCTAGTTCATCTCCCACGTTCTTCTTCAGAGGGCGTGTTTGGTTTGTCCTTCGGCTCAACGCTCTGCATTACATGTTCAAACCTAGTGAATTGAGCTGTAAAAGGACTACGTGTCCTTATGGCAAATTATCCCCGAAAAGTCGTTATAACCGTAGTGGTCTTAGATTTAGAACTCGTATTGCACCCGTGAGTAATGTTATTATCTAGCATTGCTCGTATGTTTCGCAAAAAAGAATCAGACTCCGTGGTTGGCATATTTCATAAATCGCATATTCCTCCACCGGCTCCCTGGGTGACACCGAAACAAACGAGTCACTGCTCGTTTTGGTCTCTTGAATGCGCCTTCTCGCATTCGCACCACAAGCGCTAAACTTAGTACTAAAGACTTTAAATATGTTTTGTGTTAAGTGGGTCCTCCACTGGCAATCGTAAGCTGTCGGAAGCGATCGTAACGCATCGCAAGCGGCCATTTTGGCGGTTTTCAGCCAATGATAGCACACCGGGTCCGGACGAGCACGGTTACGACGGACTTACGATTGCCAGTGGAGGACCCACTTTACTGTCCTCCGCGGCCTTTCTCCACAATGATGTTGGCTAATTTGTTTACGGTGCTTTTGTAGTTTATATTTATGCGTTTCCTCTTTGTTTTATTTATATTAGCCTATTTTTTAATTTGGGATTCCAACTTATGGGCAATAAAGTTCAGTCAATCAGCCAATCAGTGTGTGTGGCAGTAAAGATGTGTGGCTATAATTTGACTTTATTCCTCTTAATTTTTTTTTTTGCTCTTAATAGGCTACTGTGCATAAATATTTGCTAGGTTCGATTTTCGACACATTCGTTGTCGCTCAAAGCTAGGCGACGTCCGAATCAAGTTACCTTTACTGTAGGTAGTTCAAACCTTATCCGCAAATTCTTCATGAATGCTGATGTACGTCTTATTTTTAGTCCGAAAAGAATGGGTCGTCCACGAAGATGAGGCTCTTGCACAACGGCTCCAGAATCAAGAAAGTAAGTAACCTTCTTGTCGCATCTTTTTAGGTCAGCGTATACCTGTGATTGTATGTTGGAAGGCAGTATTTCCAACTCCGTATCTAGGATCACGGACCGTATTGCCCTAGTTACAGTAGCACACATGGGGAAAATCGTTAGAAATTAAAGGTCATCTGAATGAAGTCTAACACCCTAAATTGCCACTTTTACATACTGCTTACCATTTATCTCTCGAAAACCGGACTAAAATCGGATGAAGTTTCACCGTGCTATAATTTTCAGCCTTTTTTCCGACTTGTCTTGATCATAACGCTCGCCGTAACAGTTGTAGCAGTCCATGCGTAACAGTTCATGTTGTAACAGTCCACGCCGTAACAGTCCATGCGTTTATCCATCCATGCGCTGTTTATCCATCCATGCGTTATCAACGTACGTTTATCCATGCGATAATGACAGTTTAAATATTGGCGCTAAATTTGTCTTGGGAGGTCGTAACGAATCGCCATAGGGAGACTTAGAACTTCAAGAGTGGATAGCGCCGAAATCACGGAGCGAAAAAATTCTTCTTCTCTGTACCGGTACTGTGAAGGACGATCTGAGGTGTTCATGGAAGTATGGTAGGATCGTTCAGGTGTCCTTTAAAACAAGGTGGGGTGAAAAGTTTTATTTAGTGACAGAAACTGTCACGTGTAGACTATTAGTCGAGCACTGCTGAGAAACTAACTCTGTAAAGACGGTGAGTGTCTTGTAGCTGTTACTGTGATTTCAGGCATTTCTAGCGGTTCAGCATTGAGCCAATGTTGATCAAGAGTGCGTCCTAGTGACCAACAGAAATCTCTGTGGCCAACATTGTTGGTCAAATCGACCAACAACTGAAAGTGTTGTTTTTTTCATTTTTCAAACAGCGTTTTGGCGGAGATTCACCTCTGTTGATCAACAGGAGGTTTTGGCGGTTAACAGTCGTTCGTTGGTCAACACTGTTGATGAACAGAAGAACCACAAAAACGCCTTTAAAGAAGAGCCTTGGATAAAACATGGAGGGGGTTTCGTGGCTGGGAGGGCTTCGAAAGTTTCCGAATCACTCTGGAATCAGTACTATTTCGTGATTTTTTGTTTTTTTTCTTCTTTGTAATGTCGGAATATTATGGACCAAAGAATTCTATTTTATCTAACTGTTGCTCATTCCTCGCTTATCGGGTTTTTAGAAAGAACCATGGCCGCCTTGTCGCTTTCTCAGTCACCAACACTTCTATTGTCGATCCGAGAAGAGATCATTTTTAAAGGATAATAATGCTGGATCCGTTTGTATGTGATTTCCTTGCTTGATTTGAGCAGTGAAGCCCCATAGCGTGTCTTCTTCTGTTACAACATAATGCCACGTTAATCCTAGCTTTCTTCTTGACAGCTTTTGCTAGGGATAATTTAAGTCGCTTAACATTCCTCTCCTTTGCATTTTCCGCTGCATAGCCCTTTAGTGCAGTTTAGACCTTGGGAGTTGCCATTCCTCCGTCGGCATGAGTTGATGACTTCCATAATGAGAGAAGGTGATGAGCTCTTGCTCTTTTAATCAATGCAAACTTCCGCAGCATGAAGGCAGAGGACTTCGACAAGAGCTCTCCCCTACCGACCCGGACAGACGATCAGGATTTCTCAGTCGTTTTTCTGCACTTTCATCTGTTGAGACCCGAATGGTTGGGAAAGTCTGAACTTTTCGATAAGCAATTAACGATGGAGCTGAAAACCAGAAAGGAATTCCGGTATATTACCGATCATCTTGTATTGTTGTCTGTGCACAGACAATGAAAAATAAAGTAAATACAAGCCAGAAGTAACAAACCGAGGGACTAATGTTGCGTAAACAGTGAAAATTTGCCGACAGGCTTTACACTTGTTTTGCTCCCCATTTCTTGTCTCTGTATTCGGTCACTTTCACTTTCTGTCGGATTCGGACTCTGGGGATTCTGCCTACAGAGTTTGATAAACTAGCCCTATCCCTAACTGTTCGTACCTGTTGGGTTTCCCATAAGGCCCATGTACCAAATCCGTGATGTCAAGTTTGAGTTGTCGACCTAGGTAATATGCCGTCTTTTTTTTTTTTGCAAATTTAATGTGGTAGAGATTAACACTTGGCAGTTGCTATACAGCATCATGATGCGGCTGTAGCAAGGATGGCAATTACCTGGAATGACAACTTCAGAAGTTCTTCCGCGACTCCACAAAGAAGCTGTAGCTCTGTTGTGATTCAAAAAGAGTGTTTCTGCGATCGTGTCTGTGGCCCGCAAGTCTGCTTCCGCGACCAACAGGGATTTGTGGCTCCGACTGTGGCTCAAATTCGACGAAAAGCTGTCGAGGTGATTTTCGATTTTGTGGCTCTAATTTGGTGGGAAATTTAATTCGAATTCGGGAAGCATAGGCCGTATAGCCTTTTCACGCAGACATGCAGCTGGTTCCGGGAAGTTTGTTATTTTCATTTGTAAATAAGTAAATCTGAAACAAAATCTGAATTTGAAAGTCCAAATAAAGATCGATAATAATCAATCAAATAGACATGAAACCGAGGACCCTTCTAGTATAAAATGAATAGGGCTTAAGCTTGATGTTCTGTTTATTGAGATTTTTATCAGGATTCAATTTTGTTTTCAGGCGTTTTAAATTACCGCAAAAATGGACAAAATGGCGTTTCCGTGAGTTTGAACTTGTGGGTCGAATGTGTGGCAGACACTTGTGTTTCGTACACCCAGAAATGTGTGGAGCACGAGTATGCCGCGAAAAAACGTCTTAATGGGATGCAGGAATCGTGCTTAAGTCACCCTCAGGCCAAAACGGGCCAGGATTTCCGTAGCCATGTTGGATAACATGTCATTTCGCGTGAATCTCATCAAGAACCATTTGTGTTGCTTCTTGGCTTTTTAAATCAAGACCTGACTTCCGTCGCAAGGGGACCATTAATACTCACGCAGGCGTTCCCTTGGTTTATCCCTTGGAAAAAGCTCTCTATCTGTCGGTAAAGTTGTGACACAGAGACTAGTTCCCGGCCAAGCTCAGCGATGATTCTGTTAAAATGTTAGTTGGAATACTTCGGAATTGGATATGCGAAACATCATGGACGAAATATCAAGTAAGTAGTTTTTGTTAGCTAATGCCGACAGTGTTCGTTCGATCGACTTTGGAACCCTTGTCTGTGTTGCTGGTGCTTGCTAGGCTGTCTGTAGAATGCCCGTTCTAGGGAAGTGGGGAATTAGCGTAATTTTAACATGCAAAAAAACCGCTGCCACCTGACTCGAGAACGGAGACTAAGGGAAAAATCTCCTGACAGAAGTAACCTTGACGGAGTGATCATAGTTAGTACTTAATGTTTGGCGAGTCGCATCTGCTGATCTCTAGGCCTAATAAGTTATCAGCCGGCTGTGTTTTGGATTACTTCAGGATAATAAAGAGAAATGTGTACGGTTAGCAACAATCATCACGCTTCTTGGGGAAGCAGATTTGGGAGACATTCTAGCGGGAAACCTCATTGCAGGTGGGCTTGCGTATTTGTTCCCCTGTAGATTTTCATTTCTATTGGGATAGCTTGAAACCGGCCATTTTTGTTACAGGTCGTGCCGCCTTGACTTTCGGAGTGATGATCACGTGATTCAAGTGGCGATGGGATTTGCCAACCTTTCACAGCTCAAGGTCGATATTTTGCATTCAGAGAGTAAAAAAGAAATGAGCTCTGGAGCGAATGGATTTGTCATGCAGCCAGCCAGCCGTGGCACCGAAGCGCCGTTTGAGCCAGACGGTATACATCCTGAAACCGGTGACTTGATTGCCGTGCTACGCGCGCTAAGAAGGCTCAGTGCCGAGCTGAGGAAAATTAACGTGTCATTAACAAATCAGATTTATAGCTTGAGGGAGACTGTTCACGATTATCATCAAATGGTGGCCGAGGATTTCAAGACGTTAGAAAAAAGACTGCGACAAGGTTTACTGACGGAGCTGGAGCGTATAGAAAGAGAACTCTCTCGTATTCGCAATCGATTGGACCCTGTTGGCTGGGGAACTGGAGTTCAAGATGGTTCATGGCTGAATATGACAGCTCGGAGGTCGAAGTCAGAGCCCTCGTCGCCGCGTCGATCGAAGGTGAATGCGGAGAAAATTACGGAAAGGAAGTCTCTTCCGCCATCACCCCACCGTAAAGCTTCTGATCAGAATGAAAACCCTGACCCGCCATCATGCGATAATCCGTCTGTGATCCTAGAAGCGTATTGTCTCACTTCCAAAAAAACCTGTGATAAGCCCTCTAGGACTGACCATGCAGATCACCAAAGATCTAGGTCCGAAGAGCGTGACAGGGGGCCAAGAGCAGCAAAAGTTAGCATGGAAAGATCTCGTTCAGCAGAAGTTAAGTACGACGAGGAACTTCTTGCTGATTCTCCCCGCTGCAAAGCGAAGTTTTCACCTGGATCCGCTGACTCAGTGAGCTCGGTACTCAATTCTGTAGAAAGTCGACAAGATCCGACTAATCGTGTTTCAAGTCAAGGGAATATTGCAGAAAGTGAAACACCTCTCTATTTACTGCCTTATGAAACGGTCGGTGAGCTTGCAGCAGTTATAGATCGGATTGTCTCCTCTGGTCTTGGCATTCGGCTTATAGTTTCAGCACCACCCAAGGCGCCCAGCTCGCGCCAAAAACCGTCGTCTGCTTCGGAAAATGTGAAAGTTGCAGCTCTGTCACACCGAGCGGATTTCTACCACAATTACTGTAAGAACCTGACGTGATTACTTATTTTCGTGTTTGCATGCATCTTGATGTTTTGGTTTAATATAGTAATTTGACCGTACATCTGCAGTGTTGTTGTGCTCCAGTCCAGCCTTCTACTGATAGTTAGTAAAAAGCTGCACCAGCCGTTACTACCTATATATCTATTCATAATTGTTCGAGCGACAATGATAGCTTGTCGCGACTATTGGCAGAAGGTCGGAACACCTCCAACCATAGGTAGGCTACACAATGCTTTGTTATGCCTGCGAAAAGCTAATATGAGAAGCTTAACCCAGTTTTCTAACCAACTAGCCTATAGGCGTAGTAATTTTTTGTCTTAGACCAGTAATCCACCTGATTACGAACCAACTCGTCTCCCCCCTCGCCCTCTTTCATAACCACCGATTGGTTGTTTAGTTAGAATATGATGTGCTAAAACATTAAGCATTTATATAATTTCAATTCGATATGATTTCTGTTTGTTTTAGTTTCGTTACCTTTTTGACAAAATAACCTAATATTGGCTGGCTCTCTGTGAAATGTACTCTTGATTGTCATACTTACTTGATACAGATATCGGTTATGAATACTAAAATGCATTGAATCATAGTTTCGAAATGCAAATCATGTAGTGCTTTAGACGATCGGTGGAAAATCTGTGTGCATTCTGTGTTTACTTGACTTGACGAAAATATCAGTTTATTGAACGTAAAAATCCCTAGTTAGTCAGGTAATGCCAAGGTATGTTACATACGTACGCATAGTTACGTTACGGTACGTACGTTAGTCATGGTACGTGAAGATGATTTTTCCAATTTCCCTAGTTCTCGAACGACCCCATTTTGCGATGCTCTTTCCACCTAAGACAGTATCAGAGTAATGCATCTTTCTTGAGCCGACTAGACCCACTTTACCTCACTTTGCTTACCAAACACTTCCCTTTCTGCCTGTTTCCAGACCTGGAACCACTGGAAGAGTAAATGCGATTAGCTGTCTCGGTACTTACGTCGTAAGAGGGATTTCTTCGACGAAAGGAGCTGACGAAGAGTTGGCTTTGTCTGCGATCGGACTGACCATGAATGAGCTGTTCCGCTTTATGCCTCCCTACACCGAGTTAATAGATAATATTGTTCTGCAGAAGATAGATTACGTCGTGGGCCAGCAGAGAACTTAGAAATATATGGGATTAGGAATTACGCGCTTTCTTTCTAAACCCTACAGATAGGTATGACGAAGTCTCGTTGACCGGCAATTTATTTGAGTAATGGGATTCGTAACGTCCGTCTATCAGCACGGTAAAGCTCGAAGGGGTTGTGAAATTTTGTTCAAACTTGGTATATATTAGCATTCTTCGGGTCAAATTACAGTTTAGGTGTGGAGGAGGGGATTTAAATTAAGGGGCGAATTTTTTTTTAAGCTAATGCAGTAGTCCACTTGTGGGTAACGGAAAATGAAAACAAGACCAAAGGTTTCGATGGAATCCCAAAAATTTAATATTTCATCCAGACAATTGGGTCTTGTCTTCGCGAGACTCCTTGAACATCTTTACTACTAAATTTAGAAACAGAGCCAAATAGCTAATCATCTGAAAACGGAGATTGAAGTTCAGATATGAATTCAGCCGTCCTTCTTACCCCTGAGATGACTATCTCAATAGCTTGTTAAATATACTTTTTTACCCTTAATTCGAAACCCCCTCCTCTGCCGCTAAATATAGGGCTACTGTACCCATCAACGAACTTGGTCTGTACTTTGCCATCGCATCCTCATACGAAGTTCAAACAACATGTTTCACTCCCTTCAACCTCCCAACACGACAGACTGCCATGGCTAAACCCAAAGAACATGAGGCTATAAATAATCCAAGAAACATTTGTGCGTAATACACGAGACGTGTCCACTTGACGCGTAGAGCTTTCGCCTGTATGGACAAAAAAGGTAAAAAAGGTAAAAGGTAAGGTGTCAGCTATCAACAGTCAGCTCAACAGTCAGCTCCAAACAAATTGATTGAGTGTGAAGTATATTTATGTTTGACGTAGAAGTCAAATTCGGCGGTCACGCTGTGAAAGCTACTTTTTAGAAATAAAACTCTACTCTACTCTACTCTACTCATCAGCCTTTACAGGCCAAGCCGGCGGTGCTGATCTCCGATTCTCGGCCCTCAGCCAGGAAGTGCAATGGGGGGTTGGGGGCCAGCCATCCTGTGCTTTCGCACACCCTTCCTGTCACCTTCCCCGGATTTCTCCGGGTACCCATTTGAAGCTGGGTGAACTTTGGCTTGTCTTACAGAGTTACGCCACTAACCCCCGCTCGAAACCAAACAGTAGGCACAACCGAGACTCGAACAAGGGACCCTTCCCTTGTGAGTTTGACGCGCTAACCATTCGGCCACGGACGGACCTGTATGGACAAAGGGGTAGGGTAGGGCGTCTGGTTTCTCCGAAAATAGGTCGACAAATTTGATTATTTTGTTCACAAGATAGTTTTCGAATCCATTCTGCCCTTTGACCCAGTAAATGCCGGTTGGGACTTAAGGAGATAACTAAAATGATCACATACACTTTCTGTTTATCTTTATGTATGTTCGACAGTTGCAACAGCATGTCTCCTCATTCTATATCGGCATGCTAAATTTCTGGATTCCGGGCGAACTACTTGTCTGTCGAAAATATAATTTTCATATTGGGATTCAGCGTTTCCGTTTACCCCAGAATGGAACACCTAATCAACTTCAGATTCAACTTTTACTTTTTGCAACTTTTCTGTTTTTTGCCGGATTCCGGGTGAACTACTTAGTCCAGCGAGAAAATAACTTTCATATTCAGATTCACCGTTTCTACCTTTTTAGCTTTTAGAAAATATTTGTTTTCGCCCCCAAATCTGAAACCCCTCCCCCACCCCTAAATATATTGCTTGGCGCCCATCTACGTGATGGTGTGATTCAGTGATGGATTCAGCATGTGTGTTTACGTCTATAATCTATTAGGTTAAGCTTGAACGGGTCTAGCGAAGACCTAAAATTTATAGGTCCCGATTGTCTGCATTCCGTTTTTAATCCCATCGAGACCTTTGGTCTTGCTTTTTAGGTCCTCCCTGTATCTCCCTGCTCTCCGCCATCCAACAGGCAACTAAAGGATTATAAACTCGAAGGCTCCCTACGGTTTAGGCCTTGAAAACTGTTCAAAGGGAGTCTTGTTTTGACAATATATTTCATGGAAGAACAAAGTTCCTACATCTGTTTTTGCAAAATGAGCACGGTCTCTGAGTAGACACTTACGACTGCTATATTTCTTTACAGACAAAAGGGAGTGAGAAGAGCAGAAGAATAGCCGTTTTGTATTTATCCTGTGTTGTAGAGGATGTTTGATTAATTTTCCTTGTTTTTTAGTTGAGGCCCACTATGGTGGAAACCGCCAGCGTAATCGCGTTGTCCGAGAAGACTTGCCGAGGGCTCGCCAGGAGCAAGCTCGGGAGATCGAAGAAGCCTTAGCCCTAAGGAACCTCCAGGAACAAGTAATCAGACAACAGTGAGTGGGCTTAACTGATTTTAACCCTAGCCGCTGGTGAGATTTGCCTGGAGTCCAATTTGTTTAAGTGAACTAATATGAAAAGATCAGATAAGATTTATTTGCTCCAAAAGCCAACCGTGGGAAAGAGATACAAATAAGCACAAATAGACAAATATATAATCTCCTATAGGCACCTATCCCAATGGGCTAAGGCTACCCTGACGAACCTAGCTAACTGTTAAGTATTAATCGAAAAGTTCTACACAACGCATCCAGTTTTCGTTCGGCAATTTTGAATTCCCTATAGATTTTACAAATCTAGAGGTGCGTTTTATTTACGATCCGGGGGTCCGCTAGCGGGTCACTGTGACGTCAGCATTTTGCCGTTTTATTTGAGCTTGCGAGCGTAAATAAAACGACATTAATGATCTCGGAGCAAGTTTCGGTCAGTTATCAGGACCGATTCAAACTTGGCGCCAAATGGTAATTTCCTGACGATCGCCCGCTCACTTTCCCAGCGGGTGTCTCATGGTCCGCTAGCGGACGAATTGTCCGCTGGGGTAAATAAAACGGCGAAACCGTGACGTCACTATGACGTCATCTGTCACCCACTCGCTAAATAAAACGATTTTAGTGACCCGCGCGGGCGAATGGACCTAAATAAACCGCACCTTAGGTTTCACTGAAGCTTTCACAGTCACACGTTAAATGCTCTAAGTTTTCATGTATACCACCACACATAGGACATGAGGAAGGTTTGGAACGACCCTTAAAGTTTTTTAGTCATTTAGTTGAATTAAAGTCATTTAGTTGAATACACTGAATTATTTGGATTCTGCAAATGGATTTTTTTGTTTTCCACTATCTGCTCTAGCTATGTAAGGCATACAACAAATTAGAGGTACCACAAATCACACGGAAATTCCACTATTTGAAAATCGATTATTCCTGAATAGCGGAACAACCAAGTAACGCATTTTCAGTGGGTCTTCAAGCCAATCTAAGTGAATAAGTGATGGGTAACCAGATTGTCCTATCCCAGTCCTTTTCGGTTAAACTTTAAGATGCCTTCACACTACCTTTTTCACTGGCTCAATTGGTTACGTGACCCTTTCAGTTACTTACGGTGTTTTTTCCCGTAACGTAGGGACGTGACTATGTAACTTGGCTGATTCGTTAGTAGATTTCAGCTGGACTTGGGACTTACGCTACGGAATTTTCGAAATTCAAAGATTGGGGTTTTTGGGAACACTGAGTTTTTGGATAAAAAATGTCTGACTCGATGAGAAAATGGGTCTATTTATTCAGTCGAAAGCATGCTGGCTGTAAAAATAACACTTTGAAAATAATGGGTTAGGAACCATTCACCACGCAGGGGAACGGTGCCTCTAGACAGCCAACTATAGTACTGTACCTTGATAGGCAACTATTCTACTTTCTCATCAGAACTGCATGATCCTTCCAGACAGTTCTAGTTCCACATTCTTATGTCAGTTATGCCTCCAACTCAAGCTTAGACCCGTTGCAGTGTGGACAAATTGTGTAAGATGACGAAAGGGTCGTGTAGCGTAATAATGTTAATGTAAGTTTTGCTTTCACAACGTAAGACGTTAGCGATTCAGTTTAGACCTTTCTGTGTACCGCTTTCTCTTTACGAGTGGCAGATTCTCTGCCCTACACCCGCTCCTCTTCAAGCGCTTGGACCCCAGGGGAAAAAGGTGCCTTCCTTTTCGCGACATGAGTAGAAAACTTTCTGCCGTAACCATGTTTGACGGCCCTTGACGTAACTGAGTGAAGTCTTATTCCGTGCTCTGTTCAGGGTGAACCATTGTTGCTTCGCCGTGTGCGAACTTTTGTCCGTCCTAGCAGAGGGAGACATGTTGTAACTTTTCTGCTGAAGTTCAACATGCTCCCTCCGGTTCTGTCGAAGAGTTTCGCACTCCTAGGAACCAGGCGTACCGACAACGATCGAGCATAGCTTCTACCAGTTGTACACAAATATTGATTTCTTTCGTTTTGCGCAGTAAATTATCGAAGACAGATCGATTAGTGCGGCCGGCAACACCTCCGGGTTACAACTGAAACCAGTTGCACTGCCGTAGCATTTCTTGTATTCACAACTTGACTTTCATCAAGAACAAATAAAAGCAATAACTTTCGTCTCCCCATTTCGCTGATGCTATCGTGCGTAGTCGACTAAAATATGGCCAATTTCCGACCCGAGTGAGCGGAGGTGGAGCTGACCCGGGACATCTAAAGTCGTTACCTCTACAGAGAAGGTGTAACGCAGTAAACCACCGAGGAAGAAAAATCGAATGAAGGCAGAAGTGATAAGCCTGTTCACACTGGACTGGACGCGGAAACAGCGGTTGCCGGCTCATTGATTCAGACAAGCTTTCGGGGGTTGACAAGAAAATTCAGAAACAGTTTAGAATATATCCAACCAAATATAAGGAAACTGGCATTCGAAACAAAGCAGATATTACGAATGTGTAAAAGCCTCTGGTAATTTGGTTAAAAGTACGACAAACTGTATATGGTAACGTAAATTCTATCTTTTCGGGGTCAATTCAACTAAGTGGTATCAAGATCAGTAACAAGAAGAGATAAATTTCATTCCAGATATTTGCTCTCATCTGAGAATATCAGATGAAAACAAGCAGATTCTTTCAAAAAGGACGTGTTTCAGATTTAGTTGGCTGAATGGAAATGAACAAATATTACGCAGATGGAACATTATACAATAGGCTTCTACTGTGACAAACCAATCAGAAACTATTTTGAATTAAATTAAAAAAACTAGCACTCCTATGTGGGTCCTAGAGAAAATGATACGATGTCGTTGTTCCAATCATACAACCATTTTTGTTTATTGTCCTTGGAGCGAACTAGGCCTCCACACCCCCAAGTAGTTCAAAGTTTATATTTCTGTTCCAGAGAAGATGCTGACGCTGCAGTTGCTCGACGGTTGGCCGAAGAGCTTGAACGAGAAGAAGGAGAACAAAGAAGAATGAATCAGTTAAGGGATGAACAGGTCGCAAAACGAATGCAGGTGAGATTGTGGTACATGTTAATCTTTTCATTCCCCCGAAACGGACCGGAAATCCGCTTTTTGTCGGATTCCGCCTGTAATATTTCCAAAGGGTAAAACAAAGCAGATAGATCGATTAAAGAAACAGAAAACTTGACTACGCAACTTTCGGCCATCGAATCGCCGGGGAGGGGCTTAGATAAATATACAGGGACTTATTGTCGACAGGTCCCCCCTTCTTTGTTATCTCGAACCCCTTCCTTAGTGTTCCCAAAGCTAGCTGACAGGCCCTTGCCCCTTATGCACTGTACTGTAAAAGTTCGCCTTTTTACGTGTAGACTAAAGACAAACCGGCAAGGTGGCGTGCGTTCGATTCCTAGTCGCGACACACAAACCTTTTGCTCTTGCAAACCTTTTGCTCACAAGTCGAATTCTCGGAAACTGCCCGGAAACTGCAATGGTCGTAACGAGAATTTTTCTTACTCTCAATATCGACTCAGGGTACATTCTTGATATGTCAGCTAGCTTCCCGAGTCAAGTTTGAGTCAAGTTTTCTGTTCCTTTAAGCGTGTCGACATCATTAACACTGTAGCGACTGGATCAGGAAATTTATTAGCACCATTGCAAGTGTTTGACGGATTCCGGCCAATGTCAGTCGGGCCAAAATTCCGGTCAAATTCTTGTCGAGCACAAAATCCACGGTAGGTGACACGTTTCTCGCCAGACCGTAGTCATTCCCAACTTCTTCCGGGCTTATTTGCAGGTTCGTTTTCACGGTTGTTTACCGACCGGAAGAGTACCGTGGAACTTAAAAATCCGGCAAAGTACTGTGAAATGTTAACGGGAACCTTAAAAGCACAATTCTTACTAGAAATGGTCATTTCCCTATGAAATGGATCAGAAAAAAACATTTTCGAAAATACCATTTCTTTCCACCTGAAATTAGTGATTTTCTTGTTAGCGATTGTCGACTATGTCCAGCCTTCCTACTCTCCGACGCGGCGGCTGGGCGCAAAACATTTGAAAACGGAACGCGCTGTGGTAAAAAAGTGCGAAAACATTGCAAATAAAAGAAGTATTAAACAAAAGCTTCTCAGATCCCTATGTGTGAAAGAGTTGTCAGCAGACGTTGAAGATCCCGGCAAACATTTCGTTGTGTGACGGGCAAACCTCGGCAAGGCCGAAAAGCGGTAAAGTTTCGTAGGCACAAAACGAAACAATTGAGAAAGGTGAGGATTTTAGAAGCTTATAATTCTGTATGGCAGCTAGGTGTATTATAAAAGCGAGAATAAGCAAGAGAGATCCTTTAACGAAAATCATGCTACACTGTCAGAGATTCGATAACACTTAACCCGCATCCTTGTGATAAATGCTAGTCATTTCTTCTGTTAAATGTTAGTCACACTTCTGGTGTCTTGTTGTGAAACGTAACACATATAACCATTCCATAGCGCACGAAACCGTCTTCACTGTGATGTTTTACAAAAAGATAGCACTTAAAACAGTCCTAACTCAAGTATGCTGGTCATTTTCAAAAATTTTCTTTTTCGTTTTCGTCGTTTTTCATCTTTTCTTTTGTTCCCTTTCCTCTTTGTTGTGTTTCCTTCGCTTGTGTTTTATTTTCTTCTAATGTTTATGTTGTAGTTTAGCTAGGCCTACACAAGTTTCTTCACCTTATAGGCCACTAAATCAAGTTATCCAGTACTGCATTACATCTAGTACGTAAATCAATACTTGAATACTTGTTCATTTTGTCCCTTGTTCTGTTCCCAACAGTTTCTGTTGGGAACAGAACAAGGGACAAAATGGTTCCCAACTACTAGACTCACATTTTCGTTCCATATTTATCTCTGAACCTATACCCGTGCTCCGGCGAAATAAACTAATTCAAAATCGTACCCGGGCTCGGGCCCGTGTCACGCCCCGATCATCGACTAAAGTTCAGGGGTATTTGGAGTTCAAAGTACAACAAGAGCTGGAAGCTCATATGGCACTTGCAAGGCTGGGTCAGAGGATGAAAGTAGGAATTCGTCAATTCGTGGGTTTCTTTTGATCATTTGTAAGCAAAACCCTTGAGATAAGAATGATCATGGGTCCTTGGAAATCACGAGACTGTATCGTTTGGCAATGCATTTGGCTGTGCGCACTTTAAGGGCACTAGAAAATCATCTGTAATCAAAACTCTTGAAGCAAAAAAGATGATCACCAGCAGCATGAAAATGTATATTTTACTCAAAATTGCTGTTTGTACTTTAAGGATTTCAGTTGTAAGCAAAATCCTTGAGGCAAAAATGATCATGGGCTCATAGGGATAACGAAAATGTATATATTGATTGCTTAAAAGTATTTTTTGTACTTTGCGGTTAGCATTAGTACTTTAAGGGATGGTCGGATCTGGGAACTAACTATTTCTTAGCCAATCATGCCAAGTCTCTAATTTTCAAGCTAAGTTTCATCGTCCTAGCATGTCTGGAAGTACCTTAACTTGCGATCACCGGAATTCCGGACCCCCCCTAACTCCCCCAAAATACCCGAATCCGGTCCGGTTTTGTAACTGATCTACATATGGCTTGTGCTTGTTCTTTCCACCAAGTTTCATTCCGATCGCTCCACTCCAAACATGTCACAAGGTTTCCGGACCACCCTCCGACCCCCCCCCCCCAGCTTCATCGGATCTGGTCCGGATCATCCGAGACATGTGGTCTTTCTAATATTAAGTTTCATTATGATCCGATCACCCGTTCGGAAGTTATACATACCTCAAGAGTCCGGATTCCCCCTCCTCCATTCCCCCCCACGATGGTCGGATCGGGAAGCTGACTGTTTCCAGGTTAATCTGGTCGTGTCCCTGATTTGCCTGCCAAGTTTCATCGTCCTAGCCCACCAGGAAGTATCTTAACTCCGTATGACCGGAATTCCGGAACTTCCCTCCAACTCCCCCCCCCCCAGTGCACGAATCCGGTCCTGTTCTGTCAATGATGGACCTAGGGGTTGTGCTTGTTTCTCCCACCAAGTTTCATCCCGATCGCTCCACTCTAAGCGTTTAACATGATTTCCGGTTCCCCGCTCCGATCCCCCCCCACATTCATCGGATTCGGTCCGGACTTGAGTTGGGACATGTGAGACATGATGTCTTTCCAAATATTAAGTTTCATTAAGATCCGATTACCCGTTCGAAAGTTATGCTTGTCACTAAATTCCGGATTCCGGCTCCCCTCCCTCCCCCCACGATGGTCGGATCGGGCAAGTGACGATTTCCAAGTTAGTTTGGTCGGGCCCCTAATACGCCTGCCAAGTTTCATCGTCCTAGCACATCTGGAAGTACCCTAACTTGCGATCACCGGACTGACCGACAGACCGACCGGCGGAAAAGTGATCGGTATATGGCACTTGGCCGGAAGGCAAGTGCCATAAAAACACTATATTTAAGTTGCCTGGGAAACGTGAAGTGTTGCAAATTGGTATTATATCAGGCAGAAATTATATTATCTTCTTATGGGGGGCATATCGGTCGGCAAGTTTTCATAGGATCAACTTCCTAGGGTTTTATATTTTTTGTGTGTGCAGGTCCCGCCAGTAGCTTTTATGCTACCATCATTTCAGGGGCTTCTTATTGGTCAACCGGTGCAGCCTGGAGCTAGCAGCTCTCGCCAGGAAGACACAGAGTTTCTGAGCCATCGTCGAACATTGTCGGGCGGTTCAGGTCATAGCCAAGGTCCCCCTCCGAGCCGATCCCGGGAGTCGACAATCTCTGGAAAGCAGCCAAGGGCTTTGCCTAAGCATTCAAGGTAAGTAGGACTGCTGTTTTTAACGTTTCTCTTATTCGCGTAGCTAAACGGACATCAAGGAACGTACCTACCTTAAAGTACTTAGTTCCTTAATAATAATAATAACGAGGAGAGCGAAAAATAAGGTGATAGGGTTCCTGTTCTGACTTGAATAGCTACATGCTAGCATTGGATTGTCATTCACGCAAATAACACGTAACACAGTTATATAAATAGATGTTTCGTCTTTACTATGCGTAGCCTATAACTTATAAATATCGTGTAACTTGCTAGGATTCAATGTTGGAAAAGTAGGGTACACACGAAAGAGCAGAAAATGGCCTAATTTCCGAAGGGAGTGAAGCTTGGATTCCAACGAACATTAAAGAAACGGTAACATTGAACGAACATTAACATACAAACCTGGGCTTTCGAATCATAATCCAATATTTAGCTTTTGTACAGATAAAACTCAACTTCTTTCGAACCCCCGGCCTTTATCAATGACCTTAAAGGAACATTAGCGTTAAACGGACATTAACATCCAAACCATTTTCTTTAATCCTAATCCAATACTACGTCCAAATTCAGCTAATGTTTCAATGTTCAAATTTTGTACAGAATGAATATAGATGGAGGGTCAAAGCCGGAGGCACAAGGTCGAATGACAAAACCCGGTGCAATAATATAACAAGCCTATTTGATATGTAACTAATTGCGAAATGAATAAGAATTATATCATGATTCACCAGTAGAGGGTACCCGCTCCACAAACCCACCAACACTCGGCAAAGATCCACAAAACCCAATGCGCGAGCGAGGGTACAGCCAATGACCGGCAACTCATAGGTAAACATCCAACGAAACAACAGAAAAAAAGAAGTGGATTCGGGTTCTTCCGAACACAACAGCGGTCACCGTCAGAAGGAATTTAGGATTCCCGTCGTTGCGGAAACCGGCGAAAGTAGTGACAGGCAATCAGCAAATTAACTTCCGAATTATCAACGTGGAGAAGTGTTATACCTCTTGACACTTTGGTAAAAGAAAACGTTAAAAGTTATCAGGGAATATAGAATAGGGTAGGAACAGCATATTCTGAGCCCTTCTCTAAAGACCTGCTAAAGAGAAGACAAACTTAAAACGAAAAGACCTGCTCTAGAGGGCGTGGAAGGTGGTTGTACCGCTGACGCCAACGTCAGTAACAATGAGTAAAGTTGGGTGCAATGCTCTGAAAAAGAAAATTTTCTTAATTCAGAACCTTTACCTGTTACTACTTAAGGAACCTCGTGCTAACAATTGAGCTTGTTTATCGAGTTTAGGCCAGCTGGAGGTGGAACCGAGGGGTTACCCACTTCCAGCACCTGCTGTACACCCTTTTCCGGCATCGGCTAGACCAGCGGTGCCGGCCATAAATTAGGCGATTTGCCTTTCAGTATACTTCTAAATAAGCTGATCGTAATGTTCTGACACGTGGCAGCTCGTACCGGCTGGGCACCGCTGCACCATGCACTTGCTGTTTACTAAAATTGAGAGTTGGCAACCCCTCGGATGGAATGAATGTTTGGAAGTACACTTATCAAACAGTGTTGGTTTTGAGCTCGGCTTTTGCACATTCCATAGACAAATCTTTGAGAGCTCTGAACGCGTCACGAGGCCACCACTGGTGACAAATCCCCCGGTATCAACCAGCCTCTAGCTTAATACCCATGGCTGCATCCTCCAACCACATCTCCCCCTAGACTGACCCTTTTCGGTGGCCTGCCAAACTCGTCAGATGTGCTGGCCGTTATTCACACTGTTGAAGCAGTCCTCATTTTTGCTAGCTTTTGTTTCCGGAGTGTCGTCCTAGGGTGTGTCAAGGTTGGGGCAATCGCTATGTTTAGTATGACTTGGCTTCCTCTTATTCCACTTTACGGGTGAGCTTAAACCACTTTATTAGCTTTTTATGGAGCTAAATATGGCGCTGCATACGTTCAGAAATTTTTCTCCTTTCATTTGTTCTCTGAACCTCTCACACTTTATAGCATTTGTGTTAGGCGCTCGAGGATTTGGCTGAACTAGATTAGTGGTCTCTCCCCTTCTCGTTAAGTAAATTGAATGGCTCAAGGAAATTTATTACTTGGAAAATTGATTCACCCTTCTGCTCTAAGTGCACCTTCCATTTTTTCCGCGATGCTTTCAGTTCGACAGAATTCATAACGAACTGATTTTTGCTTGTACTACGACCAACGCTATTCGATACCTTTTGGTCTGTAGCACTAGCACGCATATCTTCATAGCAATACGCTCAGTAAATCTGTTTGCGTCAGCTTTCTTTAATTCTTAAAAAGAAATGGAACCAGATTTCTTTAGTTCTTAAAAAGAAATGGAACCAGAATGTCAGGCGGGAAGCCGTCCGCTCCCGTCCATCTCCCCTAATATGCGCCGCTGAAAGCGTTGCCTTATCGTAAAACCATTCCATAAGGTTTGGGATCCCAACGAAATCTTGTTCTTGTCTCAGTGAGTTGTTTAAAAATGGACGGCTGAAGGGGAACCAATGTTTTAAGTCTGAAATGAATAGGTACCGTCAAGCAGATCCCCTTATAGTGATCGGTCCTCCGACGGAGCTCACAATATCCGCAGAGATGGGTGAATCCGGATTCGGACTCAGGATTCGAATCCTCAGCATGAAATGGTGGATTCGGAATCGGATTCGCACTTAGCCATGGATTTGGATTCAAATCCTTTCATGTTCGGATTCGCCCATCCGTGAGTATCCATATTCTTGTTTCGAATATGACCGAAGTTTCTGCAGAAGGAAGGGTTTGCCTTAACTAGTTTGTTGGCGTTGGGGACGGTCTGCAAGTTCGACGTCTGGAACTCGCTACTTTGCATTCAGCGTTGCGACTTGGAGGAAAACCATTCTCCGTCTTTCTTTCTTATAATCGATATGTTCCTAGAGGTGGACATAGAATGAAGCTTCGGAAACAAATATTACTGTGAATCACGTCCGGCTGGTTCGAACTCGCCACAAGATGTTCAGCGATTGTCTGTTTCAGAATGGATGTTGTTTTGAAAGATGAACGTGCTAAGCAGAAGCAGTATACAACTGTTTCTCTTCTGGCGTTGCAACAATCGGATTACGTAATTCTGAATTTGAAATGAATTCAAATCTGGCTTAGGTTTTCTCAGCGGATGGCCGTTTAGCCGTGATTCGGCAAAAAATACCACTATAAAAATACCACTACATTTTTTACATTTTCAAAATGCTTACGGGCAGGTCCATATCCAGTAATTTTTTTTTTTTGGGGGGGGGGGTGCCCTCGTGTCAGACCAAAAAGTACAAAAAAACACAGATCAGAGGTTAAAGCGTATAAAAAAACGTATAAAAAAACGACCCCATAACCCCCCTCCTGGATACGGCCCTGCTTATTGGGTACTGCGAAGGTCCGAGCCCTGCTGATCCGATTGTCGGGATGAAGAGGTCCAATAAATAATCTCCTTTGGAATCCCGTCGAAACCTTTAGTCTAGTTTGAGAAGATCGACGAATTCCGATTAAAGGAACAGAAAACTTGACTCGGGGAGCTAGCTAACATATCAAGAATGTACCCTGAGTCGATATTGAGAGTAAAAAAAATTCTCGTTACGACCATTGCAGTTTCCGGGCAGTTTCCGAGAGTTCGACTTTTGAGCAAAAGGTTTGCAAAAGCAAAAGGTCTGTGTGCCGCGACTAGGAATCGAACCCCGGCCGTCTTGTCGGGGAGGTCTTTAGTCTGTAGTCTACATGTAAAAAGGCGAACTTTTACAGTACATAAGTGCATAAGGGGCAAGGGCCTGCCAGCTAGCTTTGGCAACACTAAGGAGGGGGTTCGAGACGGTTCGAGATAACAAAGAAGGGGGGGCCTGTCGACAATAAGACCCTGTATATTTATCTAAGCCCCCCGGGCGATTCGATGGCCGAAAGTTGCGTAGTCAAGTTTAGGGGAGGTCGGGGTTGAACCGTACGTTTTTCGTTTTCGGCTAATAATTCAATTTCTGTAGAATTTGAACAAATTTTGAAGATTGGAAATGAAAGAAAATAAAAGATAATTAGACAAGGTATGTTCTGTAATTTTTATGGCACTTGCAGCCTCTGGCTCAAGTGCCATATACCGATCGAAATTCCGTCTGTCGGTCCGTCGGTCGGTCCGGTTTTTTTTTGTCACCCTTTTTCGAGTTAGGGTACTTCCAGATGTGTTAGGACGATGAAACTTGGCAGGAAAATCAGGGACCCGATATAACTAACCTGTAAATAATCAGTTTCCCGATCCGACCATCTGAGGGGGAGTGCTGGGCCGGGGAATTTTGAAAATTGAGTAGTTTTTGTCACACTTTTTCGAGTTGGGGTACTTCCAGATGTGCTAGGACGATGAAACTTGGCAGGAGCATCAGGGACCCGACCGAACCAGCCTGGAAATAATCAGTTTCCCAATCCGACCACCTGGGGGGAGTGGAGGGCTGGGGAATCCGGAAAATTGGAGTAGTGCAGGAGTAGTGTGTAACTTTCGAACGGGTGATCGGATTGGAATGAAACTTAATGACTGAATAAATGACAAACCTCTGATGTCCCATTTGAAGTCCGGGCAGGATTCGACAGCTATGGGGGGAGTTGGGGGGGGGAGACCGGAAATCTCTAGAAACGGTTAGAATGGAGGTATCGGAAGGAAGCTTGCTGGGAAGAACAAGCATCTGCTCTAAATGAATCGTTTATACATTTGGACTGGATCTGGACACTGGGAAGGGGGGGGGGGGGTGGAGGGGAGTTTCCCGGAATTCTGGTATTGGCGGTTTCGTTTACATGATCCGATAGTCGTGGGGGGAGTAGCGGGAGGGGGAATTCGGAATATTGAGTCATGCGTAACTTTGGAACGGTTGATCGGATTTGAGTGAAATTTGATTATTGAACAGAGGACATGTATCTGGTGATCTTTGTCATGTGCGGACCAGATCCGACAACAATTGGGGGGAGGGGGAATACGTACCGGCTTTTTTTTTTTCAGTTCAGTTCAGTTCAGTTTATTAAATTTAAAAATAATTGAACAAAATAAATTTCCGACCCCTACAAAGCTCCGTGGCCCGTTACATAGGGGTTCTAAGACTGGTGAGATCGGGATGAAACTTTGTGGGAATAACAAACAGATGCTCTGGATAAATCACTTACAGAACCGGATTGACTCCGGCGACTGTGGGGAGTTTGAGGGGGGGTGGCGAATTCTGGTGATCGCAATTTAAGGTTCTTCCATATGTGCTAGGACGATGAAACTTGGCTGGAATATTAGAGATTCTTCAAGATTGGCTTAGAAACCGCCACTTTCCAAGTTCGACCATTCCTTAAAGTACCAATCTTGACTGCAAATTCAGAGAAATACTTTTAAGCAAAATATACATTTTCATGATCCCCATGAGCCCATTATCATTTTTGCCTCAAGGGTTTTGCTTACAAATGAAGTTCTAACTCCCTTAAAGTGTGCATCGGTGTGAACCGCCAGGTCGAATAGTACTTTTTTTTATCACACGATACATCTCAACCCACGATGATTTGTGCCACAATTGGTTTGCTTAAAAATTTATTTGTGTCACCGTTAAAGTGCCCATTTTAACCGAAAAGTGTAAAAAAAATACTTTTGACCAAACGGTATAACAATGATCCCTAAGGGCCTGTGATCGTTTTTTTCAATAGTTTTTCTTGCAGATGAATTTCTACGCCCTTAGAGTGCGCATCATTACAGCCAAGTTCAAAAATAAAATACTTTTTCTCTAGCTCCCTTAAAGTGCACATCTGAACCACAAAGGTAACCTTAAAAGTACTTTTGATCAAACAATACATCTCAACCCATGCAAGTGCCATATGAGCTTACAGCTCTTGTTTTAGATTTTAATTTCAACTGGTTTTGGTGTCACGATTTTTTCTTTTTTTCAAAAAATCGTCCGGTTCAGCCTCATGGGTGGGGTTGGTTCGGACGGGTGGTGTTTTGAACCGGACATGTTAAGATGAGCTCTGAATATGACCGAATAAGTGGTACAACTATGCGCTTATCAAGTTTTCACTTATTGGAGAAGAGTTGGACTATCCAAAAATGCCACTTAACCGAACATTTTTGGAAATTTGAACTCAAAAGAAAGTCCTTGCTGAACTTGAATTTTTCCACCGGAAGCAATTAATTTAGAAAGCTTGGCTACGGCAGCTTTATCCTGCTTTCAGAACTACGGAAAATGGTAAATATTTTGATCTGGACAGAGCGGGGTTGGACCGGACCACTAGAATAACGTCCGGTTCAACCCCCCAGAACGTGTCCGGTTCAACCCCACAGAGACCGTTTCTAAAAGAAAATAACACCAAGAAAAAAAGGAAAGCAGTGGGAACCCCGTAATAGGCTAGTAAGAAGAAGAAATGAACCTACACTGGACTAAACTATCACCAACTCGCAAAAAACAACTAATTTCTTCTCAAAATGAAAATGAAATCGTAAGTCCGTTTTGTGCGATGAAAAAAACAAAGTCGCCTGGTTGGGAGTCGGTTCACAAGTCGCAACTGAGAGTTCAAATTTCGTCCCATGAGTCAGAACGTTGTTGCCAACCTCAGTTAAGTATTTCACGATTTTATAGCTTTGGGTCTGCCCACAATTGAAACTGTCCGGTTCAACCCGCGTACGGTTCAACCCCGACCTCCCCTACTGTTCCTTTAAGCAATGGTGAATAGGCCTCTTTCCTTTTTCCTTCTGCGTCCCAGGTGTTGTCCTGCAAGTTAGTAGTTAGATTATGAATGAATGAATGAATCTTTTTATTTACCCACTTCTATAGAAATAGAAACAGTGGAGTACATATAAAAAATAAAGAACACACCTTAAATTACAATACAGTTTTACACTACGAACAGATTACACTTCAAACAAACGGGCAAGACCGTGATGCGGAGAAATCGCCGCGACCGACAGATTCCTATGCAGCTCGTCAAGTTTAACAGTTATGACTGTTACTGAAAATTTATTTGTCATTGTTCGGTTTTTATACCAAATTGGCAAATAAAAGAGGAATTTACAGTAACGGAAGTATGCGATTTTAGTCCTATTCAGGGCCGTATCCAGGGGGTTGGTTAGGGGGTTGAACCCTCCCGAAACATGCAAAAAAAAATCTTTTCTGTGTCTTTTTTGTACTTTTTGGTCCGACCCGCGGGCAACCCCCCCCCACCCCCGAAATAAATTCCTGGATACGGACCTCTTCCTATTGCTAATCATTCTAGATTTGGAGATATATTGTCACCAAATATGTTGTGAACTTGGTTTATGGAGAGCTTAGAAGCGGGAGAGCCTTTTTTTCAAGAGCCTATAAAAGATCGAGTTTGTGTCTAGTTATGTTTTCGAGCTAGTAAGTTCTCTAGCCTTGAATGGCTCTTTCATACACATCAATTGTCAAAAAAAGAATGAAATATATTGAAATATAGACATACTCTTCTTCTTTTTTATTCAAATATTTTTTCATCTCACTTCTTTCGACAGTGCTACCACTTCAGTCAAATCTGTGACAACTCCAAGATTCGGGACAATGTATTTTTCCGTCACGCGAACTTTGCCATCGTACCGGGGAGATATTATTTCGTCGGCTCGCCACCGAGGGATCCATAGCGAAAAAGACAGTCGCATCCTTTTTGTCTGATATTTTACTTTGGGGGTTCCAAATTGTTAAGCAAGCAAAGTTTGAACAAAATATCTCAATTCCTTCGAGAGTCATCACGCTAATATATATTATATTTAATTTATGACTCACTTAATGCACAAGGCGAAAGCAGAGTAAAAGGAAAAAAGGAAAAACAACACAAATAAAAATCAACATTTATTGCTACAAATTAGAACAGACGGGCACTTTTATGAAGTCATAGATATCCCGTCACTTACGTATGTGGATCCCAAAAATTTACAGAAAGTGCGTGATCCTGTATGTATGAGAGGCGATTCGAATCACATTGTTTTTTGGGACGCATCTTGTCTTGCTCCAAACCTTGACTGGTCAGTGCGGATTTTTCCGCAATGGAGTTTCCAGTTAGCAATTTTATGATGCAAGTTCATCGGAGCAACTCGGAAAGTTGGACGGAAGTCAAGGGTCTAACTTGCCCCCTCCATAGGAAGAACTCAGCACGTTGCAGTAAACTACCTATCCAGGTCAGTTCAGGCCCCTGGGAGGTCGACCAAAAGTCAGTAGCCGAATATTACATTTGATATCGATTGTAGGCTTCGGAGCTATGATCGGAATTCGCGCTATCAAAGCGGAAGAAATGGGTAACCAACCGAACAGCCTCGACGGATTTCATTACCTGAAATTGGAAGATAGAGTAATGACATTGATTTCCTTTGGGTGTAAACGGTAACGAGGATTGCAGAGCCGCGCTGCAAAACGTGGCGGGATTTGAATAAGACGCTGGAAATTTAATTGAACTTTCTTTGTTGAATGCTTCGAAAACTCCTGGAGTTGAGAATTTCCTCGGTGCTAATGAGCTAAAGTACGAAGCTGGGCTCTCCAGCTCTGTGGGGGAGCTAAAGAGCCTCCCATGAGAGACTTATCCAAGCAAATACCAAGTGAGAACAAGACCAAAGGTTTCGATGGGATCCTAAAGTACAGTAGATGTATGATTGTTTAAACACTTCTTTCACTGTGTCACTACCCTATTTTTTTTCACTTACTTACAGAACAGTGAAATCGAAAAGAAAAAGGCAAACTTGATATCAGCTAATAGCCAATTGATTCAGGGTTGTCGTTTGAGTCCAAAATATTTTATTATCAATATTCAAATGTGCTTTTTCTTCTTCTTGAATGATTCTTCAGGTTTGAACGCCATCTATTTGATTAAGTTGCGTTTAGCAAAATAAAAGGAATACCAGATGGCATCTAACAGCAAGTGTTCAAATAAAGAGTGGCACATGTCAAATATATGAACGGATTAACTGTTTTTGGAAGTATTTGCAGCAAAAGTTGCCTTGTATGGATTTAGTTTTTTCTTCGCGGGCGTTCACATAAGCATGCCTCTACTGTACCACTGATCCGGACAGTAGGCCTTAAGTTCCAGTAAACCAGTTAACTAGACTAGAGGATATTAAATATTGAGTGGAAAGATAATCAGACTAACAGGTTCATTCGTAAATTCCGGTTTTGACTCTGATATTTTGACTTGCGTTTTGTGTAGCCTACCTAAACTTCTAAGCTCCTCTCCCTTCCCTAAATGTCAAGGTAAAAATCAAAACTAATAACTCGGTCTATCTCTTTACCCAAGATGATCGATCCTGTTTTTGTGATCCCAAAACGTTAGTGATGGATACCTATGACATCGCAAAAGTTGTCTGTCTGTCCGTCCGTCCGTCTGTCCGTCTGTGAGCACGATAACTGTCGAAGGGAATGAGATATTTTGATGAAACTTGGTGTGAGGATCTTTGGGTCAAGAGTAAGGTCTAGTTCGTAGATGGGCTCTGTAGCCCTACATTTAGGGGTGGGGGAGGGGGTTTAAATTAAGGGGCAAACAAAAAGTTTTGAAACAGCTAATGTGATAGTCGATTATGGGGTAAGAAGACATGCTGATCACGATGGCCGAATCCGGCCGAAATCGAAAAATTTGTTAGTTAGAAGCAAAGTTTTTATTTGAAGTTGATTAGATGGCAGATTTAATGGTAAGAAGAGACGCTGAATCTGTATATGACAATCATTTTTTTACCCGGACACATAGTTCGTCTGGAATCCGGTTGAAACCGGATTCTTTGTTTATAAGTTAAAGTTTTATTTGAAGTTGATTAGATGTTCTTTATAGGGATAAGGAGATACGCTGAATTCGTTTCTGAACTATCTTTTTTTGTGCTGGACAAGTAGTTCGCTCGTAGTTCGGCCGAAACCGAAAATTTGGCAGAAGTAAAGCAGGAAGTTTCGATCAGTATCGTCAAAATTGATATGGCTTTATACAGGTATATCTGAACTTGGTTTTCTCAGATGATTAGCCTGGCGAAGACTGGATCTGGCGAAGACAAGACCTAGTTGTCTGGATCAAATATTAAATTTTTAGGATCCCATCGAAACCTTTGGTCTTGTTATATTTGGTCTCTTCTTCTAAAACAAGAGTAGCCTATCCTTGTTTCCTTATGAAAATCAACCCGTATGATATGCAGTCAATCAAGAAAAGGTCGGGAAAATGTTTTCAAGAATTTACAAGCTTGGTGTGTCAACCAAAATGCCACAGTTTCGTCTAAAAGTTGAAAATCCTATACCTTGCAATTATCGTGCTTTTTTTCGGTTTTCATCGGATGGAGTGCAATCTCTCTATATCATCTATTAGCCGCAGGCCGTTGTCAACTAGCGACGTCTTCGAAGGATCTTTGCGGAATTTGTCTTCAGAGCGAAAGCAAGAAAACGGCTGCGACGGGTTGTTGGTAACTGGGTGTCCCAAGGACACCGCTTACAATTCATTCCGAGTGAATCCATTGCTTGGGACACACCTAAATCTAGTCTGAAACATAAAAGCTCAGCCCCCCACCCCTCCCCACTTCTCGTAAGATTCCGGCTAGAACTTGGAGAAAAACTACCGTATCTGCGTCAGAGCTGCAGTGAATACTGAAGTTATTCCTTCAACCTCCCTTTCATACCGGCTCAGCCGTTCCGTTGAATGCTAGCTTGCCACTGAACGATGTCCATGCACGAACAAGTAGAGACTTGTCAACTAGCCAAATTCTTAATGCCCGACGCTCCATCCTAGCCTAATGGCGGGGTACATAAATTTGGGTCTTGAATGTAAAAGGCCGTCAGGATTCTGCAGTCCAGATTTTTCGCCCTTGTAAAGCCATGTTCCGGAAACGCCCTGTAGGAGTTCACCTTCGTTCGGAGGGGAATGATAAAATACCGACTGAATGTGGGGGTTTGGCAGGGAATCGTATGTTTCTTTCCGAAAGAAGGAATGTACGATAGTAGCCACTTTTTCGCCGGTTCCTTGTCCAGCGAGATGTTGATCATGAGAGTAAGTTGGAAGTACCGAGGAGTTGCCCACTCTGTTTTAACGTACAGCAAGTGCCGGTGCTGCGGTGCCCAGCAGGTGCCGGCACCGACTGACATCATCAGGCACCGGTTGCCACGTGTTAGAACGTTAAAATAACCATGTTTAGAAGCGAAATCACTAATTTCGGTCGGTGTCGGCCGGTGCCGATATAGGGTGTACAGTAGGACACGGGGAGTGGGCAACCCCTCGGGAAGTACCTTTGACTGAGCGTTGAGGATGAAAGGCTACAACTGTGACCTGCAAACTCGAGGATTGAAAGGATTGGGTACATTATTCAGTCCTGCATGTTTGCAACGCTTTTGAATTAGCTTCATCGTTTTTTTTTTCTGGAACTTTGCTGAAAAAAGAAAGTAGCCCCCTTTAGACCCTGTTAGTTGTTAGCAGTTAAAAAGCCAGCCATAACTAAAGCAGTAGTTTGGGTCTTGTCTACACCGCGAAAAATTTTCGACTTGAAAAGCCGTTCATGAACAGAAAAATGTCGGCAACAGGCGTTACGTTACTTCGTATGTTCCTGTGCAGAAGTTGCTGAAAGAACGAGCTAAAGCAACTTCGTTTAGGGACGGAAAGCCTGCTATCCGCTCACAAGCGGAATTTTTCGGAATTTTCCGAGAATCCGCTTCTTGAAGCAGAGGTTTCGTTTCGCGGAAACCTAAGGGGGGCAGTGTCCCGGGCCCCCTTCGCATTCTTTAACGTAAATCATAAGTATAAACACCGAAAACTTTATTAACAACATACGAAAAGTAACCTATATTCACGAAGACTTAAATATTTTGTATCAAGGATATATACATATTTGGTTTTAAGCCTCGACAACTAGATTTCACAGTGGTTTTTATGGGTAGCTCTGGGCTTGAAAGCCCCCCCCCCATTACGCCTCTGCCCTGAAGAACTAGATACTTTGGTAGAAACTAGTTTACGGAAGTCCGCGGCTTTTGGGTAACGCGCTTAATTCAGGCTTAATCGTTTTCTTTCAGTTACCCCAACGGTGCTAGCAACTCTCAGCCGTTATCACTCTCTCCCCCTCCCACGCGACAGTTAGAAGTGGGTACGAGGGGCCCTGTTCCGCAGAGTGGTCCGTCGAGGCATCAGCAGGAAATCGCCAACTTTGATCATCTAAGTCACGCAGAACTGGACGAAGAGGATCAAAAGTATCATCAGGAAGAGCGGGATGCAGTAAGTTCCATTTTTTTCGTTTCCTTTCCGTAAATTAGTTACAGGCGTATTCTCGCCATTCCCCGAGGACTCTACTTGAGGAGTCCCCGCGTTTTTGTTTGTCCCGGGGACTCAGTTCCCGTATTCTCGCGAGTCCCCACGGACGGGGAACGCTCCGATTATCGTCATCATCGTCAAAAGGATTCCCTTTCAGATTGGGAGGGGAATCAGTTTTTGCTGATGTTGGTGCAATGTAATTAATTAAAAACAATCAGAATAAACAAAACCAAAAATAAAGTGGATCCAGACTAATTTCGTCAGTTGCATAATATTTTTCAAAAAAATCCGTTTTAAAGGAATTATCCGTGTTCTCGCTGTTTTCTGTACGCGGAGTCCTCGGGAATGGCAAGAATACGCCTTAGGACTCGCGTTACCAAATTTATTATTCAGTTCAGTTTATTAATAACCCGTCAAAAAACAATGGAGGGCGTATAGCCGTAGTGGCGGAGTACAACAAAACAGGCAACACACAGTAAAATTTTACACTGAACACAACATAAACAAAACACGAAGAGAGAAGAACACTGGTGGTTCAGTTCACTAGCGGAAGATTCAAAATCTTCCACTCTTCTATCAATAATCTTTGCTGGCAGAACTAGTCGAAATTTTTGTGCCAAAAAGGAATTACTGGTCCTAGGGGGGCAAATGCAGCAGATATTTGGCAAATTTAAAATAAATTCGATTAAAATAGATTTCAAAATATATATTTATTGATTTTGTATGTCGCCGCACATCACACAAAAAATCGGGTGACTTAATTTCTGAGTGGCCAATAGCCTATTTTTTACACTATATACGAACTACTTGTGCTTCTAGAGGAAGTACAGTTCACATACGGACTCGGTATGTCTCCTTACACCTAAGTCTGGTTAGCCTGAATAATTTTTTTTGTCAACGCTTAACTTGGATCCCCACCCCACCCTTGAATATAGGGCCAGAGGGCTCATATACAAATTTGACCCGTCCAAAGGGTCCTCACACCAATCTTCAACAAGATAGCTCAACCCCTTTGAGAGCAATCGGCAGAGAGACAGACGGACGGACAAATGTGCAAAGTCTCAGGTATCCGTCAATATCGTTTTGTGATCCGGAAACTGAACAACACATGGAGTTCGTCCCAGATAGGATTTTACGCTGCTAGAGGATCAGTTTCTCTGTTCGTGCCAAGTTTCGCCACTATGTCGTATACTCGAAGAGTTGTTTTATGTCGGGCGTAATTTTTACACTGCACTGAACTCTTCTTCTCCTTTCATTCCTCACCTGCTTTTTACTCGCTCGAGCAAGTTCTATGTTCGACTGGAGTTTCAATACTCTGTATGACGTCCAGAACACGCCTGTTATCCTAGGGAAGAACGATAAAACGTAGCCCTAACGACTCAAACTCAACAGCTCAAATCCTGTGTCAACGAATCACGGCGATCGTGGGTACAGCCGTGGTGCCTCTTCCGGCTCTTCCGCTAGGTACGCGGCGATTTTGCATCGGCAAGGAGAGTTAGTCATCAAGAGTATAGTCAGATAGTCTTGTCGGAATTTCCACTGTAGGGACTAGTAACTGTACTGCTTGATGTGTATCAGTGTATAATGTACGATTTACTGAGTTACCCACTCTTTCCATACTTGGAAGAGTTATGCCCACAGAGTCTCCTCGACTTGTTTCTCAGATCTTTCTGAGAAAAGCTTAGCAACGTCCACGATGCGTGATGGTGATAATTTCGCAAAAAAAACTTCTTTTAATCTCGGGAGATGAAGTTCGGTTAGAAACAGCAGTGCCTGGGGGAAAAACAGAAGAGGAAGTTGACGCTTGACGACACATTGTTGCAAAGAGAAAACAAAAATGTTAGATGGCCTTTTCCGTGATTAAAGCGAAAAAAAGAAAAAAAACGGCTAGTACCCGAAGCCTGACAAGCCAAACAGGTTGTAGAAGTCGAAACATGACTTGCCACGCATACTTTTTTTTTGTAAAGATAGCCGGTATTCTCAGAATGTTGGGCTCCATGTCTTCTTTGGACAAGATTACCTCTACTGTAGGATATTATATACGCTTTTGTACAAAATGAACATAAATGGAGGGTCAAAGCCGGTGATACAAGGTCGAATGAATCCTCTATCTGGACCCCTTATCCATGGTGACGTGAAACAAATAGCTATCGCCTGACAAAGACAGTCGACAGCAACACAACTGGGGATCCAAAACATAAATACGATTTCTGCGGTGCGGTATAGATGCAACATCTCGCGGGACAAATCGGTCTGTTTTGGGCTGGGTTGGTTTAAGTTTTAGGACTTCTTTTTCTGCCACTCTCTCGGGTCTTTCTATGGAGTACCATGAGGGTAGGAACCAGGTCAAAATTTTGGAAGAATTCCTGTGAAGGTGGCGGGCTAGGATCGTTTTCCAGCGCCATGAATATTTTTTTTAAGTTTTGAATGGAAGGAAAGAGCATTTTCGAGTATTGACCGTGAGTATCGCATCTGTTCCTGGAATAGTTTTGGAGACTGTCGGGGACAAGGCAAAGAGAAACTCCTTTGTTCTATAAAATAAAAAGGCTACAGAGGGAATTGATTACCAATATGGTCTTGTTTGTTGTTCTCTGAAAGTGGATTGTCCATGGTGTATCAGCACTGAAGCGTCTATCCTGATTGACTTCTTTTTAGAAACCACCGGCGTCGATGTATTTTTGGAACGTGAAAAGACGATGAGAGTGTTCGATTATTAAGGGCGATTGAAAGCAGCTAAGGTATTTGCGAGTGGAATTCAGATGCGACATATAAAGATGATGAAATATTTGTACGCACTGGACATGAAAAGGGAAATAATGTAGTATAAAGAAAAGGAAAACAAGATTTAAAAAAAATGACAACAACACGGAAAAATAATTTTTCAGTCCTTAAAGTTTAACCGAAAAGGACTGGGATAGGACAATCTAGTTACCCATCACTTATTCACTTAGACTGGCTTGAAGACCCGCTGAAAATGCGTTACTTGGTTGTTCCGCTATTCAGGAATAATCGATTTTCGAATAGTGGAATTTCCGTGTGATTTGTGGTACCTCTAATTTGTTGTATGCCTTACAAGAAAGATTTATGACTTTTTTTTGTTCAGGCACTAAGCAATCTTCACCAATATCGCCACTGCCCACTGAAAAGCCTTGTTTGTGTTTAGATAAAAATTTCCCGCGTCATAGTAGAGTTTTCGCTGTGGGGACAGCCGTAGATATTCAGATAGTGGATAGTGGAAAACAAAAAAATCCCTTTGCAGAATCCAAATAATTCAGTGTATTCAACTAAATGACACAAAAATAAGTTGGCTTTTCAGTTAAATTTTAAAGGACACGTCGGACTTGCGATAGTAATTCATTCTGTTTCAGTAGTATTTCCATCATTTCCCGTTCCCGAGATTCTTCACTTCACAATCCTTCACAATCCAATCCTGTCGCTTGCCACGTTTCTTATCTTAACGTGACGTATTAGGCGCCCGATTATTGTTTTCGAGGAGCTTGTTCTTCCGGAGACCGGTTATGCAGATTTTTCTAAGATCGTCATCCAGGGCATTGTGCATGGAAAGAGGCTAAACCTGCCGAAGCCGTGTGTGATTTTCTATAAGCCTATCTTAGTTGTGAAGCGGTCAACTGTCTCAGAACGTCTGATCAGAAACACTATGCAGTGCAAGGTGTCCTTTAGAGATCTTCTATGCAGATTGCAGGTGGGAAATAGTCAAGAGAGAAACGTTAAAGGAACAGAAAACTTGACTCAAACTTGACTCGGGGAGCTAGCTAACATATCAAGAATGTACCCTGAGTCGATATTGAGAGTAAGAAAAATTCTCGTTACGACCATTGCAGTTTCCCGGCAGTTTCCGAGAATTCGACTTTTGAGCAAAAGGTTTGCAAAAGCAAAAGGTTTATGTGCCGCGACTAGGAATCGAACCCCGGCCGCCTTGTCGGGGAGGTCGTTACTCTGTAGTCTACATGTAACAAGACCAAAGGTTCCGATGGGATCCCAAAAACCGAATATTTGATCCAGACAAATCGGTTTTGTCTTCTCCAGTGTCCGCTAGACTTCTTGAAGATTTTTACTGTTGAACTTTGGAAAAGGATTAAGGTGAAACAACTAATCATTAAGAAAACGAATTTTAGAAATAATGGTAAAAACAAATATAATATTTTTATGATTCACCGGATTCCGGGTGAACTACTTGTCCGGCGAGAAAACGGTTTTCATATTCGTCTTCAGCATGCCTTCTTACCCCTAATTCGAACATCTAATCAACTTCAAATGAAACTTTTACTTTTAACAAACTTTCCGGTTTTGGCCGGATCCAGGGTGACTAATTGTCCGGCGAGAAAATGGTTTTCATATTCATGTTCAGCATGCCTTCTTACCCCAAAATCAAGCATCTACTAAACTTCAAATAAACTTTTACTTTTAACAAACTTTCCGGTTTTGGCCGGATTCCGGGCTAACTACATATCCGGCGAGAAAATGATTTTCATATTCATGTTCAGCATGCCTTCTTACCCCTAGATCGAACATCTAATCAACTTCAAATAAAACTTTTACTTTTAACAAACTTTCCGGTTTTGGCCGGATTCCGGCCGAACTACTTGTCCGGCGACAAAATGGTTTTCATATTCGTGATCACCATGTCTTCTTACCCCATAATCGATTATCACATTGTCTGTTTAAAAATATTTTGCTCGTCCCTTAATTTGAACCCCCTCCCCCACCCCTAAATGTAGGGCTACGGAGCCCATCTACGAACTTGACCTTACTCTTGATTCAAAGAATGCTCACTCCAAGTTTCATCGAAATATCTCATTCCCTTCGAGAGTTATCGTGCGGACGGACGGACGGACAGACGGACAACTTTTGCGATGTCATAGGTATCCCTCCACTTACGTTTTGGGATCCCAAAAAGGCGAACTTTTACAGTACATGAGTGCATAATTACAGTGCATAAGGGGCAAGGGCCTGCCAGCTAGCTTTGCGAACACTAAGGAGGGGGTTCGAGACGGTTCGAGATGACAAAGAAGGGGGGGGGGGGCCTGTCGACAATAAGACCCTGTATATTTATCCAAGCCCCCCGGGCGATTCGATGGCCGAAAGTTGCGTAGTCAAGTTTACTGTTCCTTTAAGGTCCTGGTATGCTGCGAAATGGCAGTACTGTTCCAAGAAGACATACAAGACGAAGCATGGGGAAATGGACTTTAGGTCAAGGGTCGGAAGCATGGGGAAATGGATTTTAGGTCAAGAGTCGGTTGTCAAACCACCATCCCCCCAGCCTGCCCATAACGATTTTTACCGTCAAGGGGTTTTGATTGAAATGTGTAATTGGACAACTTCGTCGCTGAAGTCCAAATTCGACGACAGGAAGCAAGTGAGGAGCCATCGTCTTAATATCCTTCACATCAACTTTCAGAGACCTTGGCCGTTGAATTCGCCGTCCTGTCGAACTTCCCGGCAGATTAAAGACACGTCTCGAAACATGCTGTTTCTGCTCAAACGAGCCCCTCGCTGTATTTCGTGATCCCTACGGCCGTTTCCTGCAATGGAAGTATCCATACAGGCCGACGCAACTGCAGATACTTTCACTTCCGTCATATTGCTACTTGCATGTGTCTAACCCCTTTGCTCACCTCCTGAATATAGTCAGCGGCGCCGGGATTCTTAAAGTTTAACTGAAAAAACAACTTATTTTTGTATCATTTGACTGACTACACTGAATTATTTTGAGTGTGTTAAGGGATTTTTTTTATATACACTATTTACTCTAGTATAATGTTCATAATATCTACAGCCGTCCTCACAACGGAAAATTCTTCTGTGACGCAGAAAAACTGAATCTCAATACAAACGTGGCTTTTCAGTGGTAAGTGATCAGCTCGAGGAAGGTGGTTCACTGCTTGAACACTTATTTTTTTTTTATCGTTTTCGTCAAGCATAAACACAGACACAAGCAGACAGAGGTACCACAAATCACAGGAAATTCCACTATTTGAAAATCGATTATTCGTGAATAGCTAAAGAACGGAGTGACGCATTTTCGTCGGGTCTTCAAGCCTCTTTAAGTGAATAAGTCATGGGTACCTAGAATCTGCTATTACATTCCTTTTCGGTTAAACTTTAAATACCTTCCATGACCAATATGAATAGTCAGTGAATGATTAGCAATTTTATAATCTGAGAGTTTTGAAAATTAGTATGTGCGTCTTGGCTGGTAATGATGGTAAGGTACACTCACAAGACTCACAAGAGAGGGTAGGCTTGTACCAGTGAGAAGGTAAAGATTGGAGTATGAATAATATTTACAGATTTTGGTACGGACTTGCGAGTCGTCAATTTCGGGACGGCTTATCCGTTCTGGAATCTCCTGATAGCCTGCGCCTGGACGACAACATTACGGAATAAAATTTGGAGGTTCGAATCTGTCACTGTACGTAAGGATCGTTGCCCTGGATGGGTGAGTCTTCTGGTCGTGTGTCAGTTTAAGTCATGACTAGATTCTCACTCATCAAGGGAGGCGGTTGTCTGCACTCCCTACCCCCCCTCGACCCACTCCATGAAAAATTCCCCTGCTTCACAGCCCATTCTGCATATCAGAACCTGTGTCTGCGAATCCGCCTCTCCGACCTTATTTGCCCTCGCTGTTTCCTCACTAATTTCAGTCGACTATCGCTTCAGGTTAGCTGCCCTTTGTTGAATAGCTCGAGGCTTGCGCATGGGAAGTAGTGAAGTGTATTCGGGATTTTGCGAATAATCCATCTCGATTTGCCGAAAGGAAAACTTTGCCAAGCTAATCCGTTGAGAGCGATTTATCTTGGCGCAAGAAAACATAAATTTTGAGTCTGTCGTCAAGTTCTTTTTAGTGCTCAACGATTCAACATTGTGAGCGAGCATCTCATTCTCGTGTTTTTATAGTCCTTATCCAAATCTCTACTTGTTAATCTTAATCCAGATCCAATGTCTGACTTTTGCTTCATACAAACACTCCGTCTGTTGTGGCCCACACGTAAAAAGAGTATAAGATTTCTCTCATCAGACATTCGTGGGTTACGTAGAATACATTTCAAGTAAAAAATAAAACAAATGAAAGATGGCGTACAGAGTATCCGCAAGGAATAACTGTTTTCAGCAAGGATAAAATTCATGAATGTGTCACTGCTAGTTATTTACAGAAGATTAATTAAGCGCATAGAAGGAATTTAGGAATTCTGGCGTTGCGGAAACGAAGAAAGAATGACAGGCGATGAGCAAAGAATGAATAAATAGTTTACAGGACACTTCAGATGGACTAGCCGATCGATACACGGTGCTTGGATGACTAAATAGCCTACTAACACAAAAAAGTAATTTCGACGAGAGTTGGCCAGATGTACTAGTTATTTACAGAAGATTAATTAAGTGCATAGAAGGAATTTAGGAATTCTGCCGTCGCGGAAACTGAGAAATAGTGATAGGCGATGAGCAAAGACTGAATTAAATAGTATACAGAACACTTCAGATGGACTAAGCGCCCCCTAGGACAAGGTTACTTCTTGGGGTGGTTGTCAAAGTGAAGTGTTTATTCGTTTATTCAATAAATTTCTCTCTCTCTCTCTCGTGGTGCTTGGATGACTAAATAGCCTACTAACACAAAAAGTCATTTCGACAAGAGTCAGCTAGATGTACAGATGATGGTTTCAGAATTTTCAGTTAATCACCAGCAGATAGTGAATGTACAGTTTTGTCATTGTTGATGAAACGGGAGAAGCTCACACGTTTCAGAAAATAGAGAGTACCGAAACAGCGTATGTCGAGGCCATTGGTTGAATTATCGGCTGATGAAATCAGTACCTCCGTGTCGCTGCTTTTGGTGGGAAAAAAATTCTTTCTTCTGTCTCTATCCAGAAAGAAACTTGAGAACTCTGGGTATTCTCCAATTTTCTTAGAAAACCTGGTCACATGCTCGCCGAAGGAAAATATCACGTGCACCATCAGTCACTGCGGGGAAAAGTTCGTTTTGGGGAATTAGTGAAAGTTTTCCTGTTTGAGGCGATAAACGGATAAATCAGCTGAGATTTGGGCAGCGTTCCACCGAGTTATTGTCAGTTAGATCGTGATATTTATTATTTTTGCGGCGTTATAAGAAAATTAGCTCCTCCCTTTTATCGTTTCCGTTCCGATCGTTGCAGTATACTGAACTGATGATGGTCGGGAGGATCTTAAGTGACCCGTTCAGCAGAAGTTCCCGTCATGATTGTGACGTCAGTCCGCGCTGTTGTTAGTTTCGTTCCAGAGAGGGTAGTAACTATCACTTTAAAGAGCAGGCTCCTCCTCTTATCATCTTTACTAATGCTGCTTTCACATTGACGCGTTTATCTTGCGTAATCTGATGCGTACGCGTCGACGCAACGCAAGAATAGAGCCGCTTTCACATTAACGCGTTTATCTTGCGTAATTTGATGCGTACGCGTCGACGCAACGCAAGAATAGCGTTGCATCGACGCGTACGCATCAGATTACGCAAGACAAACGCGTCAATGTGAAAGCGGCTTAACTCAGTGGAACGCTAGTGATATTTCGAATTTCTTGGCAAGGGTCTTTTTCGGGTTTTAGCTCGAAAAATGAATCTGCGAAACTCTTTGCTTTTCGGCAGTGGACTTCATTTCTAGTTTTACGATAGAGGGAAGCTGAAATGATATATGTTGACGTTTAAGCTAGCGTAATATTTTTCTTTCTATATATTTTCTTGTCCTAAAACTGTTTCATCGTCAGTCCGCTAGACTTCTTTGCCTCTTGGGGTCACATAACACTAATCGTTTATTGTAAGCCGCAGTTAATAAGTGAATAATATAAAACAAAAGAAAAATTAAAAGAAATGGTAGAGATAATTGCTGGTGCTCAGAAGCTGACTCGCGACTCGGAATACTTTTTTTTTCTTTCTATCGGTCGACCTTGTATCTAGATCTCTGTTACAAGTGTTCCGACCTTTCACTTTTCAGCCAGATATATTGCAGAGAAGGAAGGAAAAAGGGAATGTATCGAGTGGGCTGGACTAGTATCTAACCATGATCCCAGGATCTGCAAGACTGGATGTTAGTCCGCCCGTTTGAACTTCTCAAGAGAATTTTGCGTTTTCACTGATTTTCCGTTTTGTGCGTTCATCTATAGAACAAGTTCTTTCCATCTCCTTTATTACTACTGGCCGAAGTACATCCAAGTCGACAGTTTTTCATTTATATCCGTGCTCCTCAGTAATCTTTTTTTCGTTGTTCTAAAGATAGATCATGTTGTCGTTGACTCGGCACTAAAGCATCATGTATCTTGTATTGGCATTGTTTGATGGATTGGGAGAAACTCATAAGAGAAAAGAGCAAAAAGTGCCGGAGCTCGGACTGAGTGTTCTTATTATGAAAATGTTCATTCAGAATGCAGATTAACGGCTCGGCCCAGCTTATCCAGCTCATGAAGTTTGGGTTTATGCAAGACTTTTTTTTTTAATCGGGGACTGGGGAAATTGAAAGTCAGTTTTATTTTTATTTTTTTTTAAATTTCCTTTCAGAAAGCACATTAATGGATAGGCCCGGCTTATTCAGCTCACGAAGTTTCGGTGTATGCAAGAATATTTTTTTTTTTAAATTGGAGACTGGGGAAAATAAAAGTCAGTTTTATTTTGATTTTTTTTTTCGGTTTGTTGACTCTCTTTCTGGTGAATCAGGACACCGGCTGCCAGCCTTCCCTGGCATCCAATAGTTTACCCACAGAGTTCCATCCTTGGCGGTCTTGGGTCCGTTCCTGTGTGAGTTCGAGCCAATTCTTGTCCAACCTTATGCCAAAATGGTGGAATCCTCGTTTGGGCTTAAGGTGCGTTTTCCTCCTTGGCGTTTCGTCCACCCGGGAAGAAGCTGGCAGCGGAGAGCCTTCTTAGGGGACGTTCTTGCGTGGATGGCTGTAGAGCTTAACGGGTGATCCCGTCCACGCGAAAATGAGAAAATCGATCGGGCGTTGACGGCTGAGGAAGATGGGTTCCGTCCACGCGAAAATGCCCATTCAGCTGGATGGGAGCATATGAGTGGGAAGGTCCCCACAGTATCCCAGTTCAGCTCAACGCTGCCCTCGGAGCGGTGTTGAACGGGAGGCGTCCGTTGAGCTGGATGGCCCGTTCACCTGTTCATCCGTACACGCGAAAATTGCATAAAGATCGACGGCATCCACGCGAAAATATCCGTCGAGCTCGACGGGAGGTCGACGGGACCAGAGCCATCCACGCGAAAACGTCCCCTTAATGAGCGCTTCGGTTGGGCAGCGTTGGAAGTGCCCGTACGAGCGTAGCCGGTTGAGCGTTGAAGTGATGGCAAGGCGTAGAGGCTGGCTAGAGTTTACTTTAATTAGTTCTAGGCCTGTGATGTCATGGATTTTGTCCCCAGAACTGGAATCCCTCTCAGTAGGTCAATCACCGTTGATGTGCTGCTACGAACGAAAATGACCGAAGCAAAGCTTGTTCGATCCATGGTAGCGTTGCAATTGTAGGCAGCTTCATGCATACGTAAATAAGCTTCCTGATTGGGAAGAACATTATTGATTGGGAAGGGACATTAACTCTTAAAGTAGTTAATGGTTGAAGTTGGTTTGGAAACGGGGGAAAAAATATTACAAATTGATAAGAATGATTATTTAAACACAACTGTTTCTTTCCTTTCTGCAAAATTTTAATCTCAGCCAATACTCTTCGCAAATAACAGAAATTCAAATCCACCGTGGTGCGAAAAACATCAAGTTAAATTATTTAATTTTTACTGTTCATGCCATGTTGGGAGGTACATTGACTGTTTACAGCAGTTTGCTCCGGATATGCTCCCACGGTTATGCCGAGTTCTGGTTTGAACTAGCGTCTTGAAAGTGGGTGGTCTAGGTATTTCAAAATGCGATACCGTTTCCGAGCAAGCTACCTGTCTGTAGAGCCACTTTGGGCTCTGAGCCTGAGGCGAATCAGCTGGCCTTCTTCTTCTCCTTCCATGGGTCTTGGACTTGGGACAGCTGGGTAGGCGCGACCCTCTTCCCTCAACTGGGTTCGCCGTCCAGGAAGAATCATCATCGTCTTGTGGCTGATGGAGCAGATGATGGCACTTCGACTGGGATCACAGTCCAGGAGGAACTACCCTTTTCATGGGGTTCTATTTGTAACACTTTTTGTACCTTGTGCCAATAGATATGACAGGTTAACAAGCAATGGGGCTGTTGACCAAAAACAGGTTATAGGATATTTACTCGGTTTATTTTGTCGTTTAGTGTCTGCCTCCAGAATTTTAGTCAGAATTTTAGAAGAATTTTAGTGTTTGCTTGCCAAAATTTTAGCCAGGAAATAAAAACGACCATGTTTCTATCAGCTGCTAGTCGCGTAACGTAAGATGGGACGAGCATCCTTGACCGAGCATTTTTTGTAAACCCGCGACAGAAAAAAGAGTTTTGATCGAGTGTGAGTCCTTTATTTGTTTAAAGTTCAATGGGCGGATCAAACAATCATGATGCCACATTACCACCCCCGAGAATACATTGTTACAACAGAAATCAGCAGATTCCTAGACAACTTATTGTCGCTAAGATACCGCTCCGGCATTTTTTGCTGACTGCCATACTCCTATTTACTAGCTTTGACAAATATAATCGGACTTTCTTTTTTCTTATCGATTCGTTGTTAATATATACTCGTGATTATTTGTATTGTTGAAAAATGTTCGTATTAACGGTGTTAACTGAGAATTCCATGTAAGCTCTGGAATCAGCTGCAGGTAGGTCGGTTATATTTGTACATTTTTGCAGTTTCGTAACTTAACATCCAGAAAAAAAAAAATTTCTTCGGTACTGCAAACAACAGAAAGTTCCATGAGAGCAATCTGCCAGCTACAGGGACGGTTGATTTTAGTAATCATGGCACTCATTACTCAGCTGTACAAAATGATTGATTTTCGTGCATGACGGAGAGTTTTTGAATTACCGTGCCTTGCAGTTCCGTTCTCTGAAATCGTCTCCGAGGATACGCCGAAGAGTCGAATGACAAGCGATAACAAGCTTATTTTTGAAGTGCTCTCTAGTGGAAGTCAGAAACGTGTATGTGTGATGCATTTTATAAAAATTAAAGCATAATTAGTGCCCATTGTGCTTTAACTGCGAAACGTGTGAATCAGGGGAAAAACAAAAAATATTACCATGGGAGAGATCATTTTAGGAAAGGCCATTTACTTCTGTTATTGCGGCGCAGGACGTAATTCCGCTTATAATTTTAGCTCTGTCGTTTTTTTTGTTTTTTTTTGCGTTTATCTCCCAGTAAAACGTCAAAGTCAGGCCACAGCCTGTTTTGTTTTCGCTTCCGCCCCACCCTTTGTTTTTCAATTCGAACCCCCCTCTAGGAGATTAAAATCTTTCGTGGTTCCATTCCTCGAAACAGGTGTAGAAATTACTTTTTCAACAAAACGCTCCCATCAGATATGGCGCCAATGTTTGCAGAACCTGTTTATTTTCTTTAATTCACGTTTACAGGAACTCGCAAAGCTCCTTCAGGAGGTGGAGCATCGGAGAACTTCGCAACGGCGCTCGGGTCAACCAGGGTCGTCCTCCGATGAACAGTTCGATCGAGACCGACTGCTCGCCATCGAAGTGCAAGACCGAGAGCTAGCGCGAATACTTCAGGAAAAAGTAAGGCTCTTTCCTTATCTGTTAACGATGGGTGAAAGGAGACGGGATCGAATTGAAAATGTCTACTTGGTATTCTTGACGAAGCGATTTTCCCGATGTCGGCAATTCATGGAAGACGGACGCTGAATAGCACGTTCTGGCGAATACTTTTTTGGCCCACTGTGCTCATTGTCAAACCTGAATGCGTGAAAAGCTCTCTTTGCCTAAAGGAGGTTTTCGCTTGGACGACCTTGTTCAACAGCAATCATCACGATATGTGTTTTGTCGTGGATACCATCTGTCTCGGCCAGTTTCGCGTGAATAGCTTAAAGTTGAACCGAAAAGGGCTGAGATGGGACAATCTAGCCACCCATCACTTATTCACTTAAATAGGCTTGAAGACGCGATGAAAATGCGTTCCTTCATTGCTCCACTATTCAGGATTAGTCGATTTTCGAATAGTGGATTTTCCCTATCGGATGTGTGGAACCTCTGTGCGCTTATACCTGTGTTGTATGCTTGACGAAAACGTTACGAAAAACAAGTGTTTACGCGAAAGATAAGTCGCGTTTCTATTGAGATTCAAACTTTCCGTGTCATAGTAGAATTTTGCGTTGTGAGAACAGCCGTGTATATTCTGAACGTCATACTTGGGCGAATAGTGAAAAAATAAAAATAAAGCGCAAATATTGCAGTGTATTCAGTTGAATGATACAAAATAAGTTGGCCTGTCAGTTCAACTTTAATGGTTGACGTCAGACTTGGGCTCAAGATACGGCGTTTGGTAACGATGCTCGGGTAGCACTGTTCAACAAAACTGCATCTTCCATGGGGCTCTTGTCGAGCTCAACAACCGTCGACGACAAAACGTTCCATTAGTTTGTTCTCAGATTAACTTGATTGTCAGAAAGTCTTCAAAATCAGGAACTCTAGTGGTGTTTTTGATCGCCGATCAAATTTGCCCAGTAGACGAAGCAAGTTTGCCGATTCGTGCATAATACTGTTTTCGATAACCGATAGACGTTGGCGATCGCCGATGTTTCTGGGTGCGCAAAAACGAGTTTTTCATTTTTGAAAATACCGCCTAATCCTCAAACGAAATCCATACGTCAACGGCTAACGGCGAGTCCTCGGCCGATGGGCGATGGACACGAATTTAGGCGATACACGTTAGCCGATCGGCCGAATCGGCTTCCGGCGAACGTCAAAAACACCAAAAAATCGCACGGCTACGCTAAAACACCAAGAAATCAGACGGCTACGCTATCGATCGGCCGAATCGGCTTCCGGCGAACGTCAAAAACACCAAAAAAACAGACGGCTACGCTAAAACACCAAAAAATCAGACGGCTACGCTATCGATCGGCCGAATCGGCTTCCGGCGAACGTCAAAAACACACAAAAAATCAGACGGCTACGCTATCGTCGAACTAATCGGCGATCGAAAACGACACTTCTGTTTCTTTCCCAATCTCTTTGATTATCATGCTGCAAGTATAATTTTTTTTAAAGAACCTCCTACCGTATTTTTAACATCAAAAACGGTTTTCCAGGCGCTGATGTTTTGCGCTTGCCACAGGAGATCCAAAGAGATCGTGGTACAAGCAAAATTTCAAATTGACCTTCTACTGCTTTGCTGGTTGTTATCTAATCTTCAAGAAAATTTTGGTAAAATTCTTGATATTAAGAGGTAGTTGGCGAATTCTTTTTTTGATCTTCAGGGGCAACAAACCTTGCTCGTTGCGTGGAGTAGATACGGCAACTCAAATGCTTAGGCATAATTTGTTGGTCAGGTTTGACCTCAGGTTGTGTCGCGTCACTCGCGTCCGTCAGTATCTCGAAAGACGAATATAGGCAGGATACGTTACAGCAGCTACCATGAAAAAAATTAAATTGACGTTTTCTCAGTTTCTTGTTTCGAGGGCCTCTTTCAGATGAAATGCATTTGACCGAAAAGAGTCCAAAACAAATATCGAGTTCTTATTTGAGCTCTTGATTCCAAATCAATCAGCAACTTTAATACCAAATAGCTTAAAGCTAGAAGAGGCCAACATGCGAAACATTTGAAAATACATTAAAACGACAACAGATTAACTAATACACGTTACGAGAAATGACCTGAAATAAATGTTGGAATAAAACTGTCTAAAAGTTGGGCTGACGAATCGGCAGGATACAGCAAAAACCGAATGCCGGTTTTCCTCTCGGACCGAAGCACATACGACGGAAGAGTAGGGGGTGAATAGGCGGCTCATCTTTGAAAAACACACCCGGAATTATTATCATTTTTTTTTATTCTGAAATCTTGTGGACAACTGAAATTTGAAGAAACAGCAGAGGCAGGCTTAAAGTATTTCAGGCTATCGTAGAAACTCAGGCTTTGCATTAGCATAATCTTGTCTACAAAGCTTTCTTGAAGGGAGCACTAAGGGGTTTCCACAGTCAACCATCGACCAGAGGGTGTATGTTGGAGAAAAAGGTTCAAGTACGAATGGTGTCAATTAACCAAATATTTATTTGTTTATTATAACATTTCGCGTAAAGCTTTTAGCTTCGTTTGAAATCCTGGCAACATTCACGAGAACTGGAAATTTCTTGTGGTAACGCATTTTGAGGAAATGTCGAGTATGACTAACCATCAGAAGTTTCAAAACAGATAACATAAGGATGCGTAGCACTTGTTAGTTGTTACTATTTCAAAAGTTACACATTGAAACGCTATGCATACAAGAAGAGCCGACACATTGCCGAAAAAACATCTGCTGATTATGGTTTGTCATCATGATATCTGAAAAGTCAGCAGATGCTTTTTCGGCGTTTTTTTTTGGCGCTTCCTGGCAATGCTCGTTATGCATAACGTTTGCAAAATCGTAATAAAACCCCAAATGTTACCTGTTGAAACTGCGCATCCTTGTTTTGTCTGTTATAAAACTTCTGCCTGTATTGTAAATGCCGCCAGTATTTCAAACCAAATCGTGTTCATGGCTAGTTTTCTCCAACCTTTGTTGCAGAAGAACAAGGCTCGGATTTAAAAAAAACAACAGGGTAGCTTGTGGCTCCGAGGCAACTCTGACCCCGTACGAGTAGGCCAAGTAGTAAGCGAGTCCAAGCGATTGTTTACTTACTTCGAGCGTTGTTTGGACCACCGCATCATTCAGGATTAACTACATGTCTTAAGACACTTTTCGCTCGCGGCAAAAGCGAGGATGATAAATGGCTATCCCTCTCCCTTTTTCTGTGCTACGTTATGCTAAGTAATTAATGGAGTGCGTCGTTGATTTACCCTGAAGGATGATCGATGTTACATTTTTAGGAACGTGCACGTCTCAAGCGCGCAAAAGAAAGAGCAAGGTTGAAATCATCGTCTAAGGAAAGCGAAAGGGAGAGACATTCACAAGAGCCCACCAACCCAGTTTCGGTGAGTACCAGGTACCTCTGGATTTCGTTACCCTTAACCGTAAGAGTGCCGATTTGACCCAAGTGTGATTTTTGGAAAGTAGGCAGGGATCGGACAACATAGCAACATAGAAGCATAGGAAATGACAAGCCCCTTGTAAAGGAAATTTATGGGTCCCTGATAATATGAATAGCGGAGCAACGAAGTGACGCACTTTCGTCGGGTCTCAAGCCCATTTAAGTGTTTTGGAATCTGTTCATGTTTGGAAACGACCGGTTGAAATTTATGTCTCTGTGCTTTTCTTGGCTGTTGGACTTGCTTGTCTTGACTTGGCAATTAGCTCGAGTAATAACCCTCAGCTGTCAGAGTAATTTTGTTTCTGCTGTCTTCGAATGACACAAGCCTCTAGCTTCGGCTTATCCTGTGCTAATTGTCATTCTTTGCGTCATTTACAGAAGAATAGTTAAAATAAGGTATGGTAAAACAAAAGTTTAAGAATAAAATAAAAATAGTGAAAGTAAGATATAATTATGATTTTTTTTTTGATGGGGTGGTTCCCCTGGGGGGGGTTCCGGCTAAAACCCCCCGGACAAAACCCCCCCGCCAAACCCCCCCCCCGGCTAAAACCCCCCCGTTACCAAAACCCCCCCGGTACCAAACCCCCCCCCAACCAAAACCCCCCCGGTACCAAAATCCCCCCGCATAAAAAAAGACGGGTATGCAAGAGTAGAGTAACGGGTAGGTATAGAGTAAGAGTAGAACAAACTTCTTTCACAAACTTGACCCTACAAGAATGTCTGAAGTACAGTGGGTATCAGAACAATGATAAACAAAGGGAGTGTAAGGTGAAGGTGAAGGTTGATGGTGACAGACTAATTGCTGAAGTCACCAAACACCCGCATTCAACTGAAGCTGTTGTCAGTGAGGTGTTAAATGTGAATGATCAAATCAAAGCCAGTTCCACTCTGTCCCCCCAACAAATCCTTTCTCAATGCCTCACCCTTCTTGGCGAGGAAGCTGCAGTTACGATGCCACCCATTGGTGCAATGGGAAGCTCCCCTTGCCTGATTGCTCTTTAGTTATCCCTGATTCATACCAGAAACTCGAAGATGGGCAATAAGCGGAGGGATACCTATGACACCGCAAAAGTTGTCCTGCTATCCGTCTGTGAGCAGGATAACCCTCGAAGGGAATGAATATTTGTATGAGACTCGATGGGAGGATCCTTTGGGTCAAGGGAAAGGTTGAGCTCGTTTTGTGATAGCACGTTCAAGATAGTCCCAGAAATATTCTACCAGCTGTTCACCTTACTCGTGCTTGTTAATGGTAAAACTGTCACATGGTTGTTCGTTTTGTTGCCCAGTAAATCCCTGTCTTAATATGTGTGAGTGTCTAAGGATTCGGGGGGGGTTTTCGCAGGGGGGGTACCGGGGGGGGGGTTTCTATTATTCTCTTTATCTCTACCTACTAGTTACTCTACTCTTACATACCCGTCTTTTTTATGCGGGGGGGGTTTGGTACCGGGGGGGTTTTGGTCGGGGGGGTTTTGGTACCGGGGGGGGTTTGGTCCGGGGGGGGTTTGGTCCGGGGGGTTTTGGTAACGGGGCGGTTTTAGCCGGGGGGGTTTTGTCCGGGGGGGTTTTCGCCGGGGGAGGGTTTCGCTTAGACCCTATAGAAAATCTTTTATTTGGACCTGAAGGTAATATCATATTACTGGTAAATGCGCAGTTCATCGTATTAAAATTCAAAATAAGTAATATTCGATTTGAACAGGTTTCGTTCATGCATATTTCAGTGTTGACGATGATGTAGTAGCTATTAGTCAGAGACAAAGCTAAACCCTAATTTACGTGCCGAGCTAGTGTTAATAAATTGTGTCGATTTCCCGAGTTGAGGCTTGGTTTCAGTATAGTTGAACAAGACTAATATTTTTCTAAATTTATACTTTAAAGCACAAATCTTGCAAGACATGATATTTTCACCATAAAGTGGTTAGAACAGAAGTATCGTCTTCCGAACATACCAATACTTACCCCATTTTCTGGTTGGGACTTGTCGGTTCTCCCTGCTCTTCTCCGATATTCAGTTCAAAACACAAGACAGACCTGTTAGCCTACCATGTCTTCCAGAATGAAAGAAAAAAAAATTGAAGCTTCTTATATCAACCTAACCTAACATTGGAACTCTCGGTGAAGTTTTCACTGCTTGGCTTGCAATATTGGCTCGACCGAAAAAGGGCAAAAAAGTCGTAGATGCAAAACTAAACATTGGCGAAGAGCGGGGATTTCTGAGCTTATAAGGGAGGAAGCGATAGCATAAAATGCAGAATAAGTAAGAGGGGTCCTTTAAATTTAACTTTAGTAGCAATAAGTAGCCTAGAACGTAGCCCCATTTCTGACTACTGGAAGTTCATCCACTAAAGAGCGAAACTGGTGCTCTGGAAAGCACTGCTAGTTTTCGTGCCGTCTGTTTTTGCGACTTCGGCTAAAACTGACTTCGCTTTCCCGAGCTGTTTTTGCGATCCGCTAGTTTTGGAGAGTGATTTGGAAAGTGAATCCACCACATGAGTGGAAAGTGATCTCGAATCGGCAAGTCATCGATGAGTTGTAAAGACACAACGACTTTCCGTTAGCTCTTGCTTTCGGCGGATTACTGACCACAGAATCTAGATCTTCTTTTCCACTCCAAGACGTGTTCCGCTCATTTTAAGAATCAACAGTAAAGTCGGGTCTTCACCTTCCGGAGTCTGGGTTCCCAGATTCTCCGTGATTTTTTCTGAATTCCTTCAGCGATACTTAAAAATACCGGAAATCTGGAAGTTCAAAAGCCCCTTTTTTCCGGATTATTTTGATGTACTTTCGGACCGTTTCATCTTCCAGATGCAATTTACAGAAGAAGTCAAAGAATAATCTGGAAGCCCAGATTCCGGAAGTTCCGGGAGGTGAAGACCGGACTTAACCCCTCTCGAACGCCCGTAATGATTATTGAGACATCCCTCCGGCGATGATCAAGAGCTTCTAATCTATCTGTGCTAGGGAGGGGAGAGCTACTCTGGACTCCAGACGCTTTTCCAACTGGATTGCGGGGCGTTTTCACGCACCCGTAAGACCGTTTACGATTTTAAAACCTTTGCGTTCTCTGTGTCAGCGCAGCAATGTTGGGAAGCACTAACTTATAGTACTACATAAGTACAAAATCAAAGTACATGGGTTTTACCAGGGACCCATAAATTTCCATTATAGGGGGCTTGTCATTTCCTATGCTTCTGTATTGCTATGTTGACCGATCCAAATCCAGTTTCCGAAAATCCCCACTTGAGTCGAATCGGCATTCTTGTTTGCCTCATTGGACGTGCTCGCCAAAGAGACTCCTCCCTCAAGGCGCCAGCAGCCAATCCCAAATTTTGTCTGTCTGGCCTTTGACGTGATTGGACCGTGGGTATTTCTCGAACTATCTTCCGACCGGTCAAGAGCGCATCAGAAATCTCTTATTGACAAGCCCCCTGTAAAGGAAATTTATGGGTCCCTGGTTTTACTCAAGTAATACTTTCCTGGAGTACTTAATAGCTTAAAGCTTAAAGTTTAACCGATAAGGGCTAGGATAGGACAATCTAGTTACCCATCACTTATTCACTTAAATTGGCTTGAAGACCCGCTGAAAATGAGTTACTTCGTTGTTCCGCTATTGACGAATAATCGATTTTGAAATAGTGGAATTTCCGTGTGATTTGTGGTGCCTCTATGCGCTTGTATTTTTGCTGTATGCCTTACGAGAAAGATTTATAATTTTTTTTGTTCAGGCACTAAGCAATCTTCACCAATCTCACCACTGCCCACTGAAAAGCCGCATTTGTGTTGAGATTAAAATTTGCCGCGTCGTAGTAGAATTTACGCTGTGGGGACGGCTGGAGATATTCTGAGCCTCATAACTAGAGCAGATAGTGGAAAATCAAAAATCCCTTTGCGGAATCCAAATAATTCAGTGTATCCAATTAAATGACACACAAATGAGTTGGCTTTTCAGTTAAACTTTAACCAAATAGGGCTGAGATCCAACAGTCAAGTTATCCATCACCTATTCACCTAGGTAGGCTTGAAGATCAAATGCAAGTGCGGTACTTCGTTACTTCGCTGGTTCCGAATAAGTAACTTTTAAGAAAGAACTTATTCTTTCGGATCTGTCGTACCTCTACGTGGTGACAGTGATTTATTAGAAACTAATGTGCTGGTTTTCCGCCGATTACGACCAAACGACTTATCCACAGAGAAAACTTGGAATAGATCTGGATTTAGCATGCACTCTTACCCCCAGTATAAATCTCTTGTCGACTTCAGAATAAACTTACACTGCTCTCGAACTTCCGGGGATTGCCGGAATCCGGAAGGTGGAAATCCAAGAAAACCCTTCTCAAGTCTGCTTGTCGGCAAAATGTTTTGTCTAAAGTTCGAAGAACACTATCTCTCTGCTACAGTTTCGCTAGGGGAAGTCGCAGGTGCTAGTGAAAACTGAGAAGTTGTATCTTGGTTCGGGGAATACTTCCAGTAGATCTCACATTCAGTAGACAGGGTCACAACAGTCGTAATGAAAGAACATGAAACTTGTTATTTCCTGCCTTGAAATTGCGTCTTTGTCTCCAGGAAACGAGGAGATCCGTCCTTTGTTTTGCACAACAGGCGTACAGCGCTGCCACAGTTGGTGATCCCCAATCGTGATGAATTTGTATGTCTGTATAACCAAATTAATCTTCGTGATTTTCACACCGACAATGCCACAGATATCAAAATTCTCCATAAAATTTCCGTTTTTCAAAAAATTTCGCGCGGTCTCTCCGCTATTTCTTCTTTTTGTAACTTTTTGGGATCCCAAAACGTAAGTGGAGGGATACCTATGACATCGCAAAAGTTGTCCGTCCGTCTGTCCGTCCGTCTGTAAGCACGATAACTCTCGAAGGGAATGAGATATTTTGATGAAACATGGTGTGAGCCATCTTTGGGTCAAGAGTAAGGTCGAGTTCGTAGATGGGCCCTGTAGCCCTACATTTAGGGGTGGGGGAGGGGGCTCAAATTAAGGGACAAGCAAAATATTTTCAAACAGCTAATGTGATAGTCGATTATGGGGTAAGAAGGCATGCTGAACACGAATATGAAAACTGTTTTCTCGCCGGACAAGTAGTTCACCCGGAATCCGGCCAAAACCGGAAAGTTTGTTAAAAGTAAAAGTTTTATTTGAAGTCGATTAGATGTTGGATCTAGGGGTAAGAAGGCATGCTGAACACGAATATGAAAACCATTTTCTCGCCGGACAAGTAGTTCGCCCGGAATCCGGCCAAAACCGGAAAGTTTGTTATAAGTAAAATTTTTGTCTGAAGTTGATTAGATGTTCGATGTAGGGGTAAGAAAGTATGCTGAACAATAATTCAAAAACTGTTTTCTCGCCAGACAATAAGTTAGCCCGGAATCCGGCCAAAACCGGAAAATTTGTTAAGAGTAAAAGTTTTATTTGAAGTTGATTAGATGATAGATCTAGGGGTGAGAAAAGGTGCTGAATCCGTATGACAATCATTTTTTAGCCAGACACGTAGTTCTTCAGGAATCCGGCTGAAACCGGAAAATTTGTTAGAAGTTAAATTTTTCTTTGAAGTTGGGATGTTGGATGTAGGGGTAAGGAGATACGCTGAATTCGTTTTTGAGCTTTAGTTTTTCGCCGGACAAGTAGTTCTTTAATTTCGCCAAAACCGCAAAATTCACAGAAGTAGGGTAGGATCGTTTCGAACGGCTTATAGGGGTAAACATACATGCTGAATCCATATCTGAACTTGGTTTGGCCTGTTTGAGCTGTTTGGCCTGGCGAAGAAAAAACCTTACTGTCTGGATCAGATATTGAATTTTTGGGATCCCATCGGAACCTTTGGTCTTGTTTAGAACGGGTGTTTTATTTTTGTCTGGCGTGGCAGCTCTGAACAGGAAACAGCTAGTGGTTCTTTGGAGTTAGACCTTAATTTGACCTTTTGAACTTTTCTCGTTAATAATCGTTTTACCCATTCTTTGCGTTCTCCAGAACTACGGGTTAAAACTTTAGTACGCCTGTTGGTGAAGTTTCAAGAGCGGGAAAACGGAAAAATCCTCGTTGGATATTTACGAACGCACATAATTTCCTAACGAAACAGCCAGGAAATCGATATGGGGGCAAACAGTCTTGACATTTGGGAATAAGTTCATCACGTCGGATGCACGCGCAGGTATTCTGAAATTGTCCGGGACAAAAGAGTACCGAAAGAGTACCCTCCGAACACTGTTAAACTTGTGATAGTAATTCAGTCCACTTCAGTAGCACTTCTATCCATTATCGTCACCGAGATTTTACACATCATAAGTGTATCCTATCTCCTCTATTAGCAATACACTGGTTATCGCGCTTGCCACGATTTCTTCTCTGTATCCCGGGGAGCTGTTTCCGTCCGAAAACCGTTTATGCACATTTTGCCAAGATTGTAAAACAAAGCAAGGAGCATTGAAATAGGCTAAAAAAAAGAGTCCGTGTAAATTTTCTGTAAGCATAGCTTAGTTGTAAACTGGTCAGCTATCTTAGAACATCTGAACAGAAACACAATGTAGTGCAAGGTGACCTTTAAATAATATACCTAGCTCCCTAGGGAATTATAAGCATTTAAAATCCCCACCTTTCTCCATTGTTTCGTTTTGTGCCTACGAATTTTTAGCGCTTTTTCGACCGTACCGAGTTTGCCCGTCACAACACATAAAGTTTTCCGGAATCTTCAGCGTCCACTGACGACCCTTTCACACGTAAGGATATTGAAAATCTTCTGTTTTTTAGTTTTCAAATATTTTGCCCCCGGCCGCCGCATCGGAGAGCAGGAAGGCCGGATAGAGCCGACAAGTCCGAACATCGATCCTTCCTGATCCATTTCATAAGGCGTGTTCTCGCCGTTCCCAGAGGACTCCACCCCGCGCTTTTGTTTGTCCGTTGGACTCACTCCCCGTATTCTCGCGAGTCCCCACGGACGAGGAATGCTCCGATTATCATCACCATCATCAAGAAGGACACCCTTTCAGATTCGGAGGGGAATCAGTTTTTACTGGTGTTGGTGCAATGTAAAATTAATTAAAAACAATCAGAGTAAACAAAACCGAAAATAAGGTGGATCCAGACTAATTTCGTCAACCGCACATTTTTTTTTCGAACAAAATCCATTTTGGAAGCATTCCCCGCGTTCTCGCTGTTTTCTGTACTCGGAGTCCGCGTGGAGTGACTCCTATTCTCGCCATTCCCTTCGATTCTCCGAGGGGTCCTCGGGGAACCGCGAGAATACGCCTGTAGTGAAAAGATCATTTCTAGTAAGAGTTGTCCTTAAAAAGAACAACAAAAAAATACTGATAGGCGCCAAAAGTTACTGTTGGATGGCGCTCCACGGACAAGTCAGCTGAATAAACTTCGGTCCTTCTTAGCAAGCTTTCTGTTGAGGCTAAAAATTGTAGCGTAAAATTGTCGTTGAAGCGTAAAATTGTAGCTAAAAATTCGAACTTGTCATACCTGTTAAGAAGGGCCGAAATATCGGTTAAATAAAATCCTGGTTGATTTTTCCGTATAGCGCCGTCACCCAGGATGCACAGTCAGGCCGGGGTAAAAAAAAAGACCAAAGGTTTCGATGGGATCACACAAATTTAATATTTGATCCAGACTACTAGGTCTTGTCTTCGCCAGGCTAATCATCTGAGAAAACCAAGTTCAGATATACCTGTATAAGCCATATCTATTTTGACGATACTGATCGAAACTTCCTGCTTTACTTTTGCCAAATTTCCGGTTTCGGCCGAATTCCGAGCGAACTACTTGTCCAGCAAAAAAAAGAAAGTTCAGAAACGAATTCAGCGTATCTCTTTATCCCTATAAAGAACATCTGATCAACTTCAAATAAAACTTTAACTTATAAAAAAAAATTCGGTTTCAACCGGATTCCGAATGAACTTATGTCCGGGTAAAAAATGATAGTCATAGACAGATTCAGCGTCTCTTCTTACCCTCAAATCTGTCATCTAATCAACTTCAAATAAAACTTTTGCTTAACAAATTTTCCGGTTTTGGCCGGATTTCGGGCGAACTACTTGTCCAGCGAGAAAATGATTTTCACCATCGTTTTCAGCATGTCTTCTTACCCCTAAACCGAACATCTATCTA